>CATIXQ010000005.1:1967259-1982293 GCA_949711755.1 Leptidea juvernica | reverse complement strand
TTAATATCCGCTACTAATAATATCTTTTGTATGAAGCCTCAGTATTCCGAGGACAATAAGTACAAAGGGGCAGTAATGGAATTGCCAATCAGAGTTCACAGAGAATATATTATTATTATTATTATCAATGCTCGTAATAATTTGTGTGATACAATCACAGATGAAAGAATATCAGTAATGCTCTTGTTATATAAATCAATACTGGTGTACACCATAATATGTATTTATTCAAACAAAACAAATCCTCTAAGTATATTTACAATACTATGACTACATAGAAATAAAACTATCTTTACTTGGAATCGTACCAATAATACTTGCAGCATTTCCACATTGGATAGCTACGCTGATCCACTGACGGGAATAACGGCTAGCACTTGGGTTTCCAGTAGCGCTATTGAGGCACAAAGATAGTATTTTGTACATTCGCCGCGCCTCTGGGTGCCACAGGCAAAGTGTCTCGACACCAAACGGCACAAAGGTGTAAGACTCACACAGACCGACATATTTGCGACGCTTGCTATCTTTGGCAGCATAAGTTGAAGTAGATATTATAACAAACTCAATAATTAAACTGCGAAGAAGACAAAATTATAACAATGCAAGCAAGATTTTCATGTTATGTTAAGTGATATGTCCTGACCATTAGAATGAAAGTTCACTAAGGATTCTTGAAATATCTTCAATTCTGACCGGCATCGCATCATTTTAATCACAAATTGGTGAAGGTATTATAATGGCGGAAATAATTAATGATTTTGATAAATACTTATAAATAATAAAATGTTTACTTACATCAAAGTGATCCTAACAAAAGGAAATAACTGTAGGTATTATCTTTTTTTTTCTATGGCAAAGAGCGACCCCTGGTGTTAAATGATCACCACCGCCCACATTCTCTTGCAACACCAGAGGAATCACAGGAGCGTTGCCAGCCTTTAAGGTGTACGCGCTTTTTTTGTAGGTACCCATGTCGTATCGTCGCGGAAACACCGCAGAAGGAAGTTCATTCCACAGCTTTGTAGAACTTGGAAGAAATCTCCTTGAAAACCGCACTGTGTAGGACCGCCACACATCCAGATGGTGGGAATGATATACTAACTTGTGGCGTATCGTGCAAAGATGGAATTCGGCGGCTGTAATGATAAATGCGGTAGAGGACACACAATGAAGCGATGTCTCAACGCAACGCCAAGTGCCAACGACAGTTCGAGCTGCTCTGCGTTGCAAGCGGTCAAATGGATCGAACTGATACTGGGATGCGCCAGACCAGAGATGACAGCAATCCAATTAATATTTTAAATGTGAAAGTTTGTATATCTGGATGTATGTTTGAACTTCTTTAACGCAAAAACTACTGAATGGATTTTGATGAAACTTTATAGGTTACACACCAGAATAACACATAGGCCATTATTTATAAATCTATCGCGTGAATTATACTTTAAATGGCTAAACATCGTTTGCCAGGTCAGCTAGTACTCCATATGTGGCCGGACCTCGGCGCCATATTGCTGGAGCAAGCGTTTTGACAACATAATTATTTGGTGTATTTTGAAACGATTTTTATTTAAGAACTTTAAATAAACCAATATAAACATTATTAGATGTTCTTCAATACTTTTTAATAGATGGTTTTCATAAATTATTAGTCAAATTGCAGCCTATTGCGCTCGTCACTGTGATATATATGATGTTAAGTCTCGCTAGCCCAGTTATTGAACTAGCTGCGGCGTCCTTCAAACCCAAACACAATAACGTTTGCACAATACTACACGATGCCAGAAAAGGAGTCGCTGTGGTACTGTTGTTAATAATATACCGGTTCATACAACACTTAACGCGTGTGTTGTATGTGCTTCTCATTATTCATGTTACCTACTCAACTTTTTTTTATATAGGACGGGGCAAACGGGTACAATGCTCACGGGATGGGGAGTGGTGACAACTTTGGACATGTGCAATACCAGGTGTCAAGAGGTGAGTTTCCGGCCTTTTACGGCCTTATACGCCCGGTGGGAGTAATCTAAAATCTACAAATATACGCGTTTAAGTCCTATAAAATGTATTATTTCAATTCAAATAATTTTATTTCATGTTCTCTAATGATAATTATTATCTTTGCATGCCACAATGCTTAAATAGGACACGATGGAGACATCTTCCAAAAAAAACAACACAAATTAAATTTGATACCAAATTTATGAATGATGCGGGCAATTTATGCAAATACTGGGGTTGGGCAGGTTATCAACTGTAAAGTAGATCCTGTAGATGAAGCCACAAACTGAGAGTTGAACAAGACACACAAGATTTATCAACGATACGTCACTCGAACGGTTGGCTAAGTGCGGCTTCGGAGTCTCACATCATTCATATATTATTTTGTTTTCAAATTGAATTTGTGTACTCCCTGCACATATAAAGTTACTTGATATAAGTCATTAAAATATAATTTATTTAACAGCAAACTGGACTGGACAACAAGCAAGACAGCGTTGCCGAAAGTCTCCAACTACGTGTTAACTCTCAGCCACTTTATCAAATTACACTGTGCTGTGTAAACACTCATTAAGTGCTTAGATTATTGGTAGCGTCTGAGCTAAAAATATATTAACAAGCTTGGATTGTTGGATGATAGGAAATCAAAGGCAAATTCAAAGGTCAACACAATATCATCCGATTATAAAATAATATTTATTATTACCGGTGGGACTCCTTTGCACTTATTTCTGCCGTGAAGCAGTAATGTGTAAGCATTACTGTGTATCGGTCTGAAAGAGGCCGTAGCTAAATTAGTTAAATTACTGGGCAAATGAGACTTGACAACTTATGTCTCAAGGTGGCGAGAGCAGTTGTAGTGCCGCTCAGAATTTTTGGGTTTTTCAATAATCCTGAGCGGCACTGCATTGTCATGGCAAAGCGTATCAATTACCATCAGCTGAACGTGCTGCTCGTCTCGTCCCTTATTTTCATAAAAAAAAATATGTTTATTCAATCCACCAGTGATAATTGAATTAATACAGGTATCAATATAATATTCAAACTAAAATTAATCCCAAATGCATTATTTTTTAAGGCAGATACATCATGCAATTATTATGAAGCTTACAAATATTTATATGGTACTAGCTGATCCGACAGACGTTGTTCTGTAGATAATAAAAATATACTTTTTTATAAGAATTTGTCAATAATATTTGTAATAATAATAATATAATATTTCAAAACATCAAGAATTATTTCGTAAAAAATGCTCCCTGTTGTTATAATGAAGTTGTTTCACAGCGGAACTGTCAAACCGTGTGTCACTAAATTCTCTCATAGAAAAAATGTCCATAGAAAAATTTGAAAATAAAAATAATTATGGGTCCCAAATCTAAATAAAAACTATCCTATCTCTCAAGTTGGACCAAACTGCACTCAATTAAGTAATCCCCATTTAAGTCCGTTCATTAGTTTAGGAGTCCATCGCGGACAAACAACGTGGCACGTAATTTATATTATATATTAAGATAATCAAATGAAGTACTTATACATATATTAAAAAATGTATTAAATTATTACCGAAAAATAATCACAGTACAATAGATCTAGGTTTTTCAAAAAAGTCTTTGAAGCGATGTTATTGTTTTGCGGGGTTACCGAGAGGGATTGTTTGATATTGTATTGCTAAATTCGTGGCCATCTGGAGGGCAAAGCCAAATTGGCTTCGAAGAATCTGGGCGTCATTAATAGAGCACGGCAATACTTCAAGCCGGCCCACATTCTAGCGCTCTACAAAGCGCAGGTGCGGCCACACATGGAGTATTGCTGTCATCTCTGGTCTGGCGCACCCCAGTATCAGCTCGATCCATTTGACCGTGTGCAACGTAGAGCAGTTCTAATTGTCGGGGACCCAGTGCTCTGTGAACGGCTGGATCACTTGGCGTTGCTTAGAGATGTCGCTTAATTGTGTGTCTTCTACCGCGTTTATCACGGGGAGTGTTCCGAAGAGCTGTTTAACCTGATTCCTGCCGCTGAATTCCACCTTCGCACGACACGCCACAAGTTAGGATATCATACCCACGATCTGGATGTGTGGCGGTCCTCCACGGTGCGGTTTTCAAGGAGCTTTCATCCACGTACCACAAGGCTCTGGAATGATCTTCCTTGTGTGTGTTTCAAAAAAGTTGCTGGCCATCTCAATAAAAAAAAGTGAACATTTGATACTAAATCTGGATTAGCATTATTCAGACTTTTATACGAGTATATAAACATCAAATGGAACAAATCTCTCTTTGAGTCAAGCTATGTATATTAAAATATGTGAGTGATGTAAGTTCTTTATACGAAATTTAAATTTTATGTTTCTTATTATGAAACAGCAATTGAAAGCTATTTTGCTGTTTTTATAACTAATATAATATATATATTATGTTTACTTAGTTACAGACCAGCGCTGTTCAGTGCAAACTGCTTCATACTATATTCCGTTTGTGCAACATCTAATATTGCTATGAATTTATGCTAAACCCAGTCCTCGCCTCGTGCTAGAGACTCATTTGTGGAGACAAGATTCTAAGATATTGTCAAGTCAATTAGTTGTGTAGTTTGTAATTTTCGAAATTTGTGCATTTATTTAAGATATTTTTACATGAATTACATTAAGGAGTAGCCATATATATTGAAAAGGGTAAAAATACCAAGATCAGGAAAACACGTATGAAAAGATGAAAGAATTGTGACAAATGGAAGTCCGAAATTCATTCATATTCATATATTTTTATTCAAAATAGAATTTTAAATTACAGAATGTCAAAATCTATGACTAATTCGAAAAAATTTGCCCCATATCTGAGAAAAACAAGATTTTTTTTTAACAATTCTTTTAAATTACGTTATTTTAAATTTGCTAAAGCATATACAAGGCCCAATAAAAGACTTACTAATTCTACTAAACCGAGTAGAAGGCATTACAATTTCATGATTTTTCCTGGTTATAGTCATTAAGATTATCATTGTAGGTATGTAGAAAATTTGCTCATGCTATATATATATATATTATAAAGTTAAAATCTGAAATTCTTGAATTTCTTAAGATGTTTCTCTTGATTTTTATTGATTTAAATTAATCCTATTTAGACATTCTATTATTTTACATAATATAGAAATACAGAGGTTGAAATGCATTTTACAATAGCACAAAGACTGTTTCTGATGATGATATGAATAATTCCAACAAAATTTCGTGTTATGTTAATGTCTGATTGTGATTCAGGAATCAGTGTACACCTTCGGGGAAATCTCAAAACATTGTTACCGTACTGCCAAACTCCACAACGTGTGGTTAATATGAAATTCTGAATTTCAAACTTTTTGTATTGTCGTATGGAAATTTTGCGTTCCAGATACGAAGCTTATAAATACTTTTGCATTAATTACATATCTGGAAGATGCTTGAGTTATGCGAATACGTTTTAAAAGGAAAATATCAGTTTATTGTTACTTTACTGATATTACGGTTATATCGAGAAAGACGCTATTATTTTATATTGGGTGTTTTTTTAGAGGTTCCCAACTTTGAGTAATACTGCTTATTTTACAGCATATACATAGGCATCGGGAATGGAATATTTCCACTGTTCCTGTGATATTAAAATCTATTTAATTGAAAACTCCTTGGTTTTAAAAATCGAATACCATTTATTTATTTAAAAAAAGATTCTCGGTTTGGTCACAAGTTCTTGTCAAATTTGTTTAGTCGTTGAGAAAATGGAATTGACTCGAGAAAATTCTAGAGCGATGATTTATTATGACTTTCGAAGTGGTTTAACACAAAAACAGTGTGTTGACTGGATGATTTCTGCATTTGGTGATAAAGCCCCATCCAAAACCAACAATTTATCGCTGGTTTGCTGAATTTCAACGTGGACGTGTCAAGCTCAGTGATGAACTCGTCAAGGTCGTCCAAAAACTGCAATCACCAAAGAAAACGTTGATGCTGTGCGTAAGCTGATTGAGGAAGATCGACATGGGACATACCGCGAAATTCAAGCAACTTTAGACATTGGTATGAGTCTAATACAAATAATCTTGCATGAACAATTAGGGGTAAAAAAGATTTTCCCGATGGATACCGCATTTGCTCTGTGAAGAGCAAAAAGTGGCTCGCGTTACTTGGTGCGTCAGAACACTCGAAAGATTCCACGCAGGATCCTAAAATGCTGTATACAACATCGTATCAGGTGACGAATCCTGGATATACGCGTATAAACCCGAAACAAAAAACCAGTCACGAGTGGGTGTTCGAAAATGAGTTAAAGCCAACAAAAATTGTTCGTTCACGGAGTGTTGTAAAAAAAAATGATGGCCACGTTTGTCTCCAAAACCGGCCATGTTGCGACTATTCCTCTTGAGGGACAAAGAACGGTTAATGCAGAATGGTATGCTAGCATTTGTTTGCTACAGGTCGTTTCTGAACTCCGTAAAGAGAACTGCAACCGCCGCATCATCCTCCATCACAACAATGCGAGTTCTCACACCGCGCAAAGAACAAAAGAGTTTTTAGAGCAAGAAAACATAGAATTATGAGACCATCCGCCGTACAGCACCGACCTAAGCCCCAATGATTTCTATACGTTCCCTAAAATAAAGAATAAATTGCGTTATCAGAGATTTTCATCACCTGTAGAAGCTGTGGACGCCTACAAAACGGCCATTTTGAAGACCCCAACTCCCGAATGGAATGATTGCTTCAATGATTGGTTCCATTATATGGAGAAATGTGTCAAATTTCACGTAGAATACTTCGAATTCGAAAAGCAATAAATACATTTTTAAATAGTAATGTTGTGTCACCCCTTGATTCCCGAAATTTTCAGTGCCGTCCTCGGTTTCTTTTTGTTTAGTTTGGTGTAACGTTTCATTATGGATAGACTTACATTAGAAGAAAGTTTTAAAATTGTTGAAATTTGCTATCAAAATAATTGTTCTGTTCCGGAACAGAAACAGAAATACTGAAAAGCAAAAGATCCAAATTAATCAATTCATCGCCGTTCTCAGCAACTGGAGTTATTTCTTCCATTTTATGGAAGATTTAACAAAAGGATCTTGGCTTAAAAGCATTCAAGATTCAAATTGTGAATAAATGATCTAAAGCCAAACGACCACCGGATGTGCCACCAATGGCAATCGGCAAATGGGCTTAAGCACAAAGTGATATTAATATTGAAATTCCATTAAAATTTTTGGTCTCAGATGAAACCCATTTTTTGTAGAGTGGGTTAGTAAATAAATAGAATTGTTGTATTTAGAGTGAGGATAATCCACAAAGTTTTTTCGAAACACCGTTACAACTACAGAAAGGTACTGTCTGGTGTGTTTTATGGAATGGCGGAGTTATTGCTTCATATGTCTTCTAAAACGGCGAAGGTCAGAATATTAAAGTCAATGGTAAACATGGGACATTTATTCTTGCTGACTAGTGGTTCCAATGAGACTGAGCCAAACTACAATATTAGTTCACTCAAAGAAACTTTTGTTGAAAGAATAACTATCACGTAATGCTTCAATTAATTGGACATCAAGGTAGTGTCATTTAACACCATCAGATGATATTCGTTGGTAAATAAGAGACAATTGAACTGCGAACAGTTATTTGCGAAATACAGCCGCAAATGCTGCGAAAGGTTTGTAGAAAGCAGCAAACATGGGCAACAGCTAAATTGTTTATTTCTTTAAATTTTTCTCCTAATGATTCTTCTTGATTTACACTCGATTTTGTGTGTTTTTTTTTTCTGACTGAATTCGCGAGGATTAACGTGCTAATTAGAACTAAGAGCACTACGGAAGGGCAAAATCAAACTTAGATGTTGCTAGAGCTTTTGAAAATTTCTTTACCAATGTTCCCATATCTACCACTAAACATTTAAACTTATGTCCAACCAGGACAATATCATTACTTTCTGCAAATGTTACTAAATGTTCAAATAATTTCCAATTTAAGTATGTTAATATCTCGGATATTATAAAGTCATTTAAAGAGATTAATGTCAAAAAGACAGCTGACCTCTGGGGTATATCTGTTAAAGTAATAGGCTCTCTGATTGATATAATAGCGCCTGAACTAGCCCTAATATTTAACAAATGTATAGACTGTGGCACATTTCCAGACCTGATGAAGCATAGCAAAATAATACCTTTATTCAAGTCGGGTTGCTCATCAGATCCCTCTAATTATAGGCCTATTTCAATTTTGCCTACCCTGAGTAAAATATTTGAAAAACTAATACTGTGTCAACTACGCGCTCATTTTAACATAAATAAAATTATACATGATAAACAATTTGGATTCACATGGGGACGTTCAACTGTTGACGCAGGTGTTGCATTAATGGAACATATTTTTAGTGCTTGGGAGGATTCACAAGATTCTTAAGGAATCTTTTGCGACCTTTCCAAAGCGTTCGATTGCGTCGATCTAATCAGGAAATTGCAACACTATGGCATAAGAGGAAGTGCATTAAATTTATTAATCTCATATTTGAATAACAGGACACAGTATGTTGAAGTTAATAGTGTAAGGTCTTCAGGCTCTGTGTTAGGAATGGGTGTCCCGCAGGGTTCAATTCTCGGACCATTTCTGTTTTTAGTTTATATCAATGACCTACCCTATCTTATAAAGAACACACATGATATAGTATTTTTTGCGGATTATACATCACTATTATTTATAGTTAATCGACATGCAACTACTTTTGAACATGTAAATAATGCTATTTCTAAGGTAGAACAATGGTTCAAAGTAAACAATATTCTTTTGAATGGAAAGAAAACGAAATGCTTAAAATTCATATTACCAAATGTAAAAAAGATTAACACACATATTAAATTAAATGGAGAAATGTTGGATCTTGTAAATAAGACAGTGTTCTTGGGTATAACTCTAGATGAGAAGCTTCAGTGGGGTGACCATATATCTGCCTTAGCAAACAGATTAAGCTCTGCAGCATATGCGGTTAAGAAGATAAGAGAACTGACTGACATAGATACGGCCAGAATAGTATATTTTAGTTACTTCCACAGCATTATGAGCTATGGTATCCTTTTATGGGGTAATGCTGCTGAGATCAATACGATACTTGTGCTGCAGAAGAGAGCCGTGAGAGCCATTTATAACATGGGATCTAGAATTTCGTTAAAGAATAAGTTTAAGGAAATAGGTATTATGACAGTGGCCTCACAATACATTTACGAGAATTTGATGTTTGTACAAAAGAATAAAAATAAGTTCACAAAACTAAGTGACTTACATAGTGTTAATACTAGAAATAGGGATAGACTTGTCATGCCTGCCACAAGACTCCATAAAGTCAGTAATTCTTTTAGGTGTCATTGTGTTCGCTTCTATAATAAACTCCCCGAACATATAGCAAATACATATGTCTATAAATAAATTCAAAGCCTTCACAAAAAGTAAATTAAGCAGCAAAGGCTATTACAATATCCAAGATTATTTAAATGATAAAGCAGCCTGGAATTGAATTGATCTACTTAAGTGTGATTTGTTTTATGTGATTTTAATTGTTTGATGTTATTTATATTACTTATTTGATTTGTTTGGTTTTAATTTTATCTGTTTGATATTATTTATTTATTATTCTGAAATTTAGCGTATGACTGAACTTAAGCCATTGTAAATCAATGTTATGAGTTCAATAAACGTTTTGATTTTTGATTTTGCTTCAATAATACTTGCTTATAATAGTTACAAATAAATAGAATGGTATTGATCGCGTGATCAAACGAAGGTACTACAACAAATGTCTGTTTAATCTAAATGATTGATGCGGTTGCAGTGTCACATGTGGTTGGTGCGGTTGGAAGCAAATTACGGACATGTCTTGTCACTGAATAGTGTATGGTTTAGCTCGATCCAACTATTGTTTGTGATCTATTTTGAATATGTGAAGCCACTATAGATCTTCCTCCTACTTAACAAATTACATGTCATGTTATTTTACAAGTTTTAATTTATTTTGCACTTATGAGATTTTAATGAAATCCAACCAGTTAAATCGAAGTATTTACCGTCATAGTCCAAATCCTGAAGTGGCAGTGGGCAGGGCACATAGTTTGATGGTAGAACGATCTGGTCTAGATCGCCGGAATACGTTGGATGAGGACAGCGCAGGACCGATCATCATGGAAATCTTTTGGGGAGGTCTTTGTCCAGCAGTGGACGTCTTCCGGCTGATGATCATGATGATGATGAAATCGAAGTATGAGTTCACCGCGGACCACATTACCTTGTAACACGAGAGGAATCACATAATATTGCGTTGGTGATCTTATAAAGCATCAAATAAACGTACGTACATAAGGTGACAACCTTATTACCAATAGGTAGATCTATTGCACCAACTACGCTGTCTACAAACGACGTTGGCTATATTAGTAAGGAAACTATGTTAACATTGATAATCTGATTTCCATTTGATTGCAACACATTTAAAGATCGTATTATCTAATATATAAAATTCTCGTGTCCCGGTGTTTGTTACCAAAATCCTCCGAAACGGCTTAACCGATTTGTATGAAATTTTGTGTGCATATCGGGTAGGTCTGAGAATTGGAAAACATCTATTTTTCATACCTCTAAATGATAAGGGTGACCCAACCCTATATTTTTTTTACATGTTTTTTTTTTTATGATTCAGCATAAAAAAATGCATACAACTTCATTTTCACCCGTCTACAATCAACACCTATTTTTGTATCGCGTTTTTAATATTATTCTTTTCCATCCACAGATCCGCAATAGGGTTGCAAGATGGCAATCGATTATAATAATTATTGTAGTACTATAAATTTTTGTACGATATATTTGGTAGGTCTGAAAATCGGTCGTCATATATTTATTAAGCCCCAAAAATTTTAATAATTAAATTTTTTTATCACCTTAAATGGCAATACAAGGTTTGTTGGGTAAGCTAGTCGTGTATGTAAAGCTCTTCAAAATTTGGAGATTCAAAATTCCACAAGTAAAAGCAAAAAATTTCGTATTTGAAATTCTGCGAAGAATTAGGATCGGTTTACAGGACACATATTAGAAAATACTTTCTTGTATTAAGACAGATGGGGAACTGCTTTACGATGTTCTGTTAATAGTTGCAGTTGCAGTTAACCAGTGGGAGGCTGCTTTGTACAGGATGCCGGCTAGATTATAGGTAACATAACGGCGCCTATTTCTCCCGTGAAGCAATAATGTGTAAACATTACTGTATTTCAGTCTGAAGGGCGCCGTAGCTAGTCAAATAACAGGAAAAATGAGTCTTAACATTTTATGTCTCAAGGTGACGAGCGCATTTGTAGTGCCGCTCAGAATTTTTGGGTTTTTCAAGAATCCTGAGCGGCACTGCATTGTAATGAGTAGGGCGTATCAATTACCATCAGCTGACCGTCCCTTATTTTCATAGTTAAGTAGCAATACATAAATAAATCGATATAAAAAACCCCATTACTATTGATATGCCTTTGCTACGACTCTTAATAATAACATATATTTGACTAATTAATTTCCGGCAACATCGTAAATGCAAGGAATTATAAATTGTTAGTTTCAAATATTGATCTCATGGAATTGAATGACTTTTTATTTTGTGTTTTTTAATGAGAATAAAATGATCTTTAAAACTAAATATACAAACCTTTTTATTTTATCTTATTTAATTAGAATCGTTTAAAAAATAATTTTGTTTATTTATTTTATTGGTTTCTCGCCAACTTGTAAAAGTAATTAAGAACGAGTTAGCAGTGGGAGGCTCCTTTGCACAGGATGCCGGCTAGATTATGGATACCACAATAGCGCCTTTTTCTGCCGTGAAGCAGTAATGTGTAAGCATTACTGTGTTTTGGTCTAAAGGGACCCGTAGCTAGTGGAATTACTGTGAAAATGAGACTTAACATCTTATGTCTCAAGCTGACGAGCGCAGTTGTAGTGCCACTCAGAATTTTGGCGTTTTTCAAGAATTCTCAGCGGCACTGCATTATAATTGCCGGGCGTATCAATTACCGTCAGCTGAACGTCCTGCAAGTCTCGTCTCTTATTTTCACATACATCATTCTCCTGTATTTCAAAAATAAAAACGATATATCTCTTACTTATACTGACTTCTTTCATTTTTAAGCTTTCCTTTGTCGTGCTCTTAAGGTTTTCAATCAGATTTAAGTAGAGAGTAATTTTTTTTTAATTTTTTACGTACGAAACTAATGCAGCAGCGTTGAGCCTACTTAATATGAGACGATTACCCCCATTAGATCAATAAAAATACGCTGTCAATCGAGTATTTAATGTAATTTTTATACCACGTATTTATATGAATTAAAGCTGATTTGTACAATCCATACTTGAATCCCTGCTTTTATAAAAGGTCATCAGCAATACTATAATATATTTTTCATTTCTCAAACTCGGAAAGTACTGTTGTTTTGATCTGATTATTGGGTGGAAAATGCTGCTTCCCTCCATAAACGGAAAAACTCATACAAATTACTTCCCACCAAAGGGCCGGAATGAACTTTAAAAGTATAGCTGCTGTCAGCTTTGAAGAGTTTTATGTAAAAAAAAAAAAATCTGCGGCCATGTGACTTTCTAAGCAACCAGTGTGAACTAAGCGCAAAGTTATTTGAGTGGGATAAGCCGCAACAATTACGCGGTAAGTTCCATATAAAATTTAAAAAGTCGACATAAATTGTCCTAATTTGACAATTAATTTTAAATAGCTACTACTAATATTATTATATATTATCAATAAATAGTTTAGATAAACAACTAGTTTTATTTTTCTTATATTCGAAATGAAAAGTAGAGTGTTTAACACGGGTAAAAGAATCAACTCCTACTCGGACTATAGTCTAAATACCTCAAGAATTGATTCTTTCGACCCTCGGTTAACAATCTACCATTTTTTAATACCTCAGAATCCCTTAAATAAACTAGACTCTAAATCATTGAGGCAAACAGTAAGTAGGCAATTATATTGTCTTCTGTCAACGTGCGTGTTGTGTCAAGTTTTTCCTTTGTTAGGTTGGTCCCCGGCCTTATAGGCAAAAGGAAAGAAAGACACCTGCTGCATTTTTGCCTATTTCGTGCATCAGCCCTGAGTTAGTACCCAATATATACGAGTAGATCGTCGTGTGAGTAAATTAATCTAGCAATGTGTTACGAGTCCAACGCAGCTACTAACTGAGTACGATTTAAAATGACTAGTTCCGCCGCGCCCACGATTCATGCAATTGGATTGAAATATTGGTGTCAAATCAATAATAGTAGATTGTTAACCTAGGGTCGAAAGAATCAATGCCCGAGGTATTTAGACGCCCGAAGCAAGGGAGGCTATAGTCCGAGTGGGAGTTGATTATTTTACCCGTGTTAAACATTTCACTTTTCATTTTGAATATGAGGAAAATAAAACTAGTTGTTTATCTAAACAATTTATTGATAATATATCATATCATAATATTAGTAGTTGGTACCTATTTAAAATTAATTGTCAAATTAGGTCAATTTATTTATACTTTTTAAATTTAAATATGGAACTCACCACGTAATTGTTGCGGCTTATTCCGCTCAAAGAAGTTTGAGCTAAGTTCACACTGCCTGCTTAGAAAGTCACATGGCCGCAGCATTTCTTTTATTAGTTTTTTTTTTACATAAAACTCTTCACAGCTGAAAGCAACTCTATTTTTGAAGTTCAGTTAGTTTTTCCGGCCCTTAGGTAGGAAGTAATTTGTAAAAGTTTTTCCCTCTCTATGGAGGGAAGCAGCATTTTCCACCCAATAATCAGATCAAGACAATATTACTTTCCGAGTATGAGAAATGAAAAATATATATCGTGTGTATCCGTCATAATAAATACAATTTAAAATGAATTTAATATGCGTCTATCTTATTTCTTCTCTTTAAAAACCATTTCTACTATAATTTCTTCTTTGATCTATGACACAATACAAAAGTCACTTGATCATGGTTTACTTATAAAGAAAATTTTGATGCTGCAGATATGAGATGATTATATAATATCTGAGGTTTTAAAAATAAATTAAATCCTTTCTAACACAGGATTTACCTACGTGTTGCAGCTAGCTTGAATGACTTGGTAATAAGTATTTTCGGTAATTCCTCAAACACATATAATTTTACATATCTATCACAAGGATGGTATATTTCTAGCTTATCAAATAGTGGAATTGCCCGTTTCACTATAACCGTAACGCTTACTTCCAGTATCGAAATGTAACAATGTAATAAAGCTATCTTTGTAACTTATACTTTAAAAAACAAACTATAAATGCAAGTCAAAGTAAAAGTCAAATTCAAAGTTTTTATTTGCATAAACATGTTAGACTAATGTTACATAAATATTATTAAGTACATGTTTGCCACATTAATGACGTGCAAATTTTATAAAATACATTTCTAAATCATTAGTTACAATGATATAAATTTAACAAAAGATTAGTAGCAGTATTATATAGTATATAGTCAAGTTTTTAGTTTAAGATATTCAGGTAGAATCAGTAGATATTAAGGTAGAATATAATTCCAAATGGAAAATTCGTCCTAAAGTGTAAAATCTTAGTGGGCTTTATTTTCAAGCATGTTTGTTTTTAGTTTTTAAATATAGTATTATTTATTTTCTTCCTTTATAGTTTTAAAACAATTCGAATGTAATATTACAAGAGGACCATTGCTTATACAAGGGACAGATATACAAAAATATAGTACTGTAATCATTTTTTGATATTTGTGTGAAATGTGATTAGACGTCTTGAAGATGGTAAAAATTTCGTTGAACTATTCTGATTTAAAATATACAGATAAACCTTATCGGCCTTACAAATAAACTTGGTATAAAGTTATAACTAAGCATAAACAAAGATAATGCAAAATGTTGACAATATCGTTGACAACACTGTCAATACAATGATAATTCTGAAGATTTCCGAATGACAAGCTGGAAACGTTATACGTCCGAATAAACTACAGTGC
>CATIXQ010000005.1:1912800-1957259 GCA_949711755.1 Leptidea juvernica | reverse complement strand
AGCAATCTAGCAATGTGTAATAATAGTTATCTATATATATAAAAATGAATTGCTGTTCGTTAGTCTCGCTAAAACTCGAGAACGGCTGGAACGATTTGGCTAATTTTGGTCTTGAATTATTTGTGGAAGTCCAGAGAAGGTTTAAAAGGTAAAAATGCTCGGAATGAAATAAAAAAAACAATTTTGTTTTTCCTTTAAGGTGTGCCCGTCGTTCACAAATCAAATTGAAAGAATAGTTTAAAATGAATAATTAATTATAATCTTTATAGCATTCTAACTTTCTCCGGAGGTAATAAAAAAACTTAATTTTAGCTACCTATAGTTGGTAGATTTTATGTACGACTTAATATTTGGTAGGTCTGAGAATCGGTCGTCATCTATTTTATATACCCCAAAAATTTTAATAATTGATTTTATTCTTATTACTTTATATGGCAATACAATGTTTGCTGGGTCAGCTAGTAATTTTATAAAAAATGCTCTAGTTAATTTTTCTCTGGTTGAACAACCAGATCTCAGAGAGTGTTAACACACTCTGACGTTACTCAACACAACCCATAGCTATAAATATTATATTACTAGTTATGCTCGCGACTTCGTCCGCTTGGTTGTGGGTGTGAATGGGGATCTGGAGACCGATGTGAATATGGATAAAAATAATAACAGTGCATCTCTGTTCACGATATTAGATATTATATTGCCGTCGGGCATCAATTTGTGTGGGGCAAACCGCAACACATACAGTGAAAACTGCATTCAAGTCGATTATGCCGTTACTGAGATTAGCGTACAGAAATGTATAGACAAACAGACAATAATTCTAAAAATCATTGTTTTGCATTCTATTGCGTTCATAAAGTCCCCCCCTATTATATTCTTTCTTATTTATCTTCCAAGTACAGACAGCCACCGATTACGAATTCATTATTATGTGTTGATACTCTAAAACGGGTGACCCATGTCTTGGTCTAATATTATAGGTACAAAAATAGGTTACTAGATGAAATTCACTTACAAATGGAGGATACAAGATATATTATACGTTATTTTTCTCACTATTTTTTCAAATTTTAAAGAAGACTTAAGATTTATGAAAAATCAAGTAATTATGAAAATCTGGTTACAATTAACGGAAAAGTTCTGGGAAAGCCACTCAATATGATTAGTAGCTCCCGTATTTAGAATACATATTAAGGTGAATGAATGATACAGTTCATTCTAGTTATTAGAAAATTATCAAATTTATCTCAGTTGGTAGTAAGTGCAAATAATATAATATTTCTATTACATTTAACTCAAGCTTACAATAAATCAATAAATCACATTAATATCGTGGTTGTGCCATAATCGCACTCGCCCACTGATCCAGGATTTATCCCGAGAGTCCACTAGAAGGTTTTATTACGCTTTATCTCAGACAAAAAGTATTGACCAGACGGAGCGAACTTACTGGATGTATTAAGTCTTTGTGTTCGAGACTCCAGTTCAGAAATTCGGGGTTATTTTGCAATAAATTCTCACAAGTTTTATGTGTTATTGAATGTCGGTGTACGGTTATTGCTCATTTTATTAGGAATCATGAGTGTAGTAAAAAACCCCACTTGGGTTGACAAGCGAACAGAGTCTGTTGAGCTTTGCTCGGGCGTAGTCACTAGCACTACATCTGTAAACCGTGTTTACCCCTAGTGATATCCTGTGGTCTTCAAGTCTACCACAAGCTTCGTGACTCTCGACCAGTGTTGACGTTCAATGCTAGTGTCTACGTTATGTTCACCTGGAATACCAGAATCAAGACCGTTGCAGCTGCTGCGCCGCCGCCACCTGAGTAACGTGGGAGTGTTCAAAGGTTAAAGGAGTGCATTTTACTTCTTTCCTTATGATTCTTGGTTGATTTCAAGTGCCTACATAAATTCATTTTTTAAACGAGCCAAAAACCAGCGACTATAGGAAAATTTAATACAGTCCCAGACATTATTCCTGAGCCCGAACAGTCGGAAATTCAGTATTACATAAAAATTTAATTTAAAAATTTCATGTTAAAATTAGAATTGATAACTATATTGAATAGAATACAAATAGATTTATATACCATAGGGAGTGACAACATATTTTCAACAACGATTGGCAAATGCCATGAAAACTTTCATTTGAAAATCATTTGTTGCGCTAAAGAAGACATCGAAGAACATCCACTAAAGATGATCCTCGTCCAACAATGTTAGTGACCGAACGTTAAAGTTAAAAGAAAAGTTGAAAAGTTTTGTCTTAGTAGATCGTTGTGTAACAGGACGATAATAATATTTCCACAATACTTAAATTTGTAGCTGCATCTACACAAAAAAAATAAGACTGAACGTTTCTCAAGCTTCTTTGGCACAGAAGCAACAATATGCTGAAATTTTCTAAAGAAGAAATTTAAGACGTGAGTTACAACGGCCCAACACGGCTAAACCTGCATGCGTTGCCACCCCGTACCCCGACGTAGTGCTGATTGTGCACCCATTGTCTTTTAGATTTCTTTAGTTTAATAATGATATTGTTTAATCAGTCTTGTTCCAATTTATCTGTGAGTAACATTAAATATTATTAAATAAAAGTGCTCTTTAAAAACTTAATTCCTGATGCCTCTGTTTTCTTGAATAAAAAGGGCAGTACTTTTACTGGCTTTTTACATGCAGAATAAAAAAAGTGCGTATTTAAATTGTTGAGTAGCGGGAGGCAAACAATACGACAAGAGAACAACAAGATTATGACTCACACGTCCGCCGTTGGCAATCGAGATGCTGGCTACGAAGTACTTGATCCTCCATATTCAACCGCCCCAGCCCCCCTGTCTATTTCTAAGGATGGATGATTATTTAAAAAGGCAGAACTAAGAAGATGATGAAGTAGTAAGTAGTCGCTGCAGAACAGGACTTTTTTAAGAATGGAAATTTAAGTTTAGAAAAAATATATTCCAAGTATTTTCTGATTAGTAATCAGCATTTTGCTAAATGTGACAAACACTCTAAAGTATAATTTGTTTATATATTAATTAATATAATTAATTGAACTATTATTTTTATTTTATTATTTTTATTATTAATTTAACTATTATTTTGTTCTGTATCATTATGTAAGTATTTTTTTTTATGGAATAGGAGGACAAACGATCGTTCGGGTCACCTGGTGTTAAGTGATCACCGCCGCCTACACTTTTCTGCAACACCAGAGGAATCACAGGAGCGTTGCCGGCCTTTAAGGAAGGTGTACGCGCTTTTCTTGAAGGTACCCATGTCGTATCGTCCCGGAAACACCGCACAAGGAATCTCATTCCACAGCTTCGTAGTGCAAGGAAGAAAGCTCCTTGAAAACCGCACTGTGGAGGACCGCCACACATCCAGATGGTGGGGATGAAATCGTAACTTGTGGCGTGTCGTGCGAAGGTGAAATTCGGCGGCAGGAATCAGGTTGAACAGCTCTTCAGAACACTCCCCGTGATAAATGCGGTAGAAGACACACAATGAAGCGATGTCTCTACGCAACGCCAAGTGATCCAGCCGTTCACAGAGCGCTAGGTCCCCGACAATTCGAGCTGCTCTGCGTTGCACGCGGTCAAATGGATCGAGCTGATACTGGGGTGCGTCAGACCAGAGATGACAGCAATACTCCATGTGAGGCCAGACCTGCGACTTATAGAGCGCTAGAATGTGGGCCGGCTTGAAGTATTGCCGTACTCTATTTATGACGCCCAGTTTCTTCGAAGCCAATTTGGCTTTGCCCTCCAGATGGCCACGGAATGGGCAATCGCTCGAGATTTCGAGACCCAGTATTCCGAAACTAGGCGAGGCTTTAAGGGAAGTGTTCTCGAAGAGCGGTGATACGGCAAGTGGGGTTTTTTTAGTGGTGAACGCGCATACTTGAGTCTTCTGGGGGTTAAATTGGACAAAGTTCAACTTACCCCATACGGCGACCTTCTCGAGGACTCGATAGAAGACACAAGTCTCCCGGCACTGCTCGACGTTTTCCCGAGAGAGACCTGCATGGCCCGTGTATACGGCATCACAAGTGCTGTCGTCTTCATAGCAATGCATATTGGCGGTGTCCAACATATCATTGATATGCAGAAGAGATAGCGTGGGAGGTAGCACCCAGCCTTGGGGCACTCCAGCGCTCACGGGCTTGGGATTCGAGCAATAACCGTCGACAACGACGTGTATGCTGCGCCCAGTGAGGAAGCTGGAAGTCCACTTGCATAAGCTCTCGGGAAGCCCAAATGATGGAAGTTTTGCAGGAGCGCCTTATGCTATACACGATCAAAGGCCTTCGCTATATCCAGACCAACTGCCAGGCCTTCCCCCTTGCTTTCAATAGCCGCCGCCCATCTATGTGTTAGGTATACCAGAAGATCGCCAGTCGACCGACCATGGCGAAAGCCGTACTGCCGGTCGTTGATCAACTGGTGACCCTCAAGGTATACCAAGAGCTGGCAGTTAATTATGCTCCCCATGATTTTGGAGAGTAGGGAGGTAATAGCAATAGGCCTGTAGTTTTCCGGATCCGAACTGTCTCCTTTTTTTGGGATCGGATGGACAAGGGCTGACTTCCATGAATCAGAGACTACGCCTTTTGAATAAGAGTGCCGGAATAAACGCGTTAGCACCGGCGTCAACTCAGGGGCACACGTTCTAAGCACGATTAGAGAAATGCCATCCGGCCCGCTCGACTTCCTGACGTCCAACGAAAACAGAGCTCGCCTAACAGTCTTCTGTCGCAACTGTACTTCAGGCGTGGAGCTCTGACACCGCGGGATGGTCGGCGGTGTTTTTCCGTTGTCGTCAAGAGTCAAGTTGGAGGCAAAAAGAGCGCACAGGAGGTCGGATTTCTCTTTTGCCGTATGAAACAGGGTGTCATTCCTCATGTGCAACGGCGGCATGGATGGCTGGTTGAAGTTACCAAGAGCAGCTTTCGACAACGACCAGAACTTGCGTGTTCCGGTCGGGTAGCTGGAAAGCTGCTCGCCAATTTTGACGACGTGCTTCGATTTCGCACGGGCGATTTGCCGCTTAAAAAATCTGGAGGCACGGTTATATTTCCTCTTCAGAACTTTGCAGTTCGGATCCTTTGAGCCCAGCGCCGCAACCCAAGTTCAATATGCCTGTTTTTTGCAGTCAGATCGGTACTACAGAGCTTGGTATAAAAATATCCCTGTCCTGCAGTATCACATCGGCTACTGCAACGGCGCAGGCACTAGGATCACCCGAAGGGAAACAAACCCTGCCCCAAGGGTAGGATGCAAAAATGGAACGCATCTTATCCCAATCTGATGACTTGTAGTGCCAAACGCGGCGGGTCGCTGGTGGTCTGCGACGTTGGCGTCGGATAGGCACTACACTCCTGACCAAGCAATGGTCGGACGTTCCGAGAGTCGACAGAGACCTGGTAACCATCGGGATTTGTAGTCAGCAGAAGATCTAGTAAAGACGGCATGTGGCTATCCACATCCGGGAGCCGCGTTGGCGACTCAACCAATTGGGACAGACCATACGCCAATGCAAAATTATGCACAAATCGCCCTGCGTAGTCTGTAGTACGTGATCCAAGCCATTCGGCATTGTGCCCGTTGATATCACCCAAGACTACGATTTCAGCGGTGGGGATCTGAGCAAGCACATCATCAAATGCCGCTTGAACGCAGCCCATGAGGTGATCCGTTTCTGCGCTACCACTATGGGACCTGTAGACACACCCATAGATGCGGACGCGGTCCTCTAAATCTACGCGGAGCCAGAGGGTAGACAGGTCCCTACCCTCAAAATTGCCATGACGGCAACAGCAGATATCCTCCCTAACGTACACACATACCCCGGCATGAGGCATGAAATTATGCTTAATTTTGTACCCGGGGTACGTTAAATATGACGTATCGCTAGGTCGAGATATCTGCGTCTCCGTAAGGAAACACAAGGCCGGCTGCGCCGTCTCAAGGTGGTGGTGGACGGCGTTTAAATTGGAGTGAATTCCCCGGATGTTACAAAAGTCCACGTTAAGCGTGGAATGGGGTGCCGTGGTGTTGCTGCCCTGTTTGTCCTGTGACATACGCGGTACTGTACCCTCCCCAGAATACGAGGGGCAGCGCGAATGCTCGGGGAGGGATTCTCCTGGGGTAGTTTCTCTTTCAATACTGCTCTCATATTTTGTTGGCGGGGGAGGACGGGGAGGGGAATGGCCTCCGGTCCTCGACACTAACCTATGCGAAACATAGCGGCACTAGGCCGCTACTTCACGCCGGTATTCTGTGCGAGTGTGGTAAGTAACCCGGACGAGTCTGGCCCGATTGTGCTGACGTCCATAAGACGGCAGCGTGACTCTCCCACTTTCAAAAAGCCCGTAGTCGCCTCTTACGACACCCTTGGACCTGGGGCTACCCTATTCTTTTACGCCCCGGGGCAGCATAGGGCAAATATTGTGTTTGTTGCAAATATTCAATTTCTAAGTAAATAATAAAAATCTTACGATGAAATTTGTGTGTAGCATGTAAGCATGCAAAAATGGCTTGAAGTTTTAATACATATTTCGTTAATGCATTGTCTATGAATACTGTTTAATCATATTACTACGATAAAACTCCGTCTATCGATTTGTCAGTTTATGTACCTTATGTCGTATTATTCGGGAGCGGTTGAAGGCGTTAATGAATTCCTGCAAGTTGAAATCCAAACTTTTCTCGTTTGCGACGCTTTCCATCATGCTGAATTACGTTTTGACTGATAGGCCTTGTTTAATCTGTTTTATAATTTGGAATAATAAGTGGGATAATTTTGAGGTGGTTTTGCAGCGTTCCTTCCATGGAAGTTTTCTGCATAACAGCTTCTCTTAATATTTTTGTTTTACTTGTTTTAAATGAGTTATTTTAATACGTCAAGCTACTTACTCGTACAACTTACTTACAGTTGACATAAAATAGTCAAACACTTTGAATTCTTCAAAATACAAAAGGTATTTTTTTCATTTAGGTCAAAAAATACGATAACAATACAAACTTATATTTTTTATTATTATATTATTAATTATATATATAATTAATGTAATATGTACAGTACTAGAATATTATACATATAAATTAATTTACAGGCAGAGTTTCCATTAAGCTGGTAACGGAGGACCTCATACAAACATACCTCATATAAACATAGAGGTAAGCTTAAGATAGGCAATTTTTTGGCCATTTAACCAAGTTAATCCTATGACAAAGGGACATGCCAGACTTTGGGCCGTCTGTCAAATCGTTTAGGTGACTGGATATCTATTTTATGAGTCTTTTTGCTTATGAACCCCAACTCTCCAAGAAATTTTTTCTTACTAATGGAACAATCAATTTCACCAGTGGGAGGCTCCTTTGCACAGGATGCCGGCTAGATTATGGGTACCGGCGTCTATTTCTGTCGTGAAGCAGTAATGTGTAAACATTATTGTATTTCGGTCTGAAGGGTGCCGTAGCGAGTGAAATTACTGGCCAAAGGAGACTTAACGTCTTATGTCTCAAGGCAACGAGCGCATTTGTTATTGCCGCTCAGAATTTTTGCGTTTTTCAAGAATCGCGGCAAAGGCGGAGCCAATAATCTGAGCGGCACTACCATAAACTGAACGTCCTGCTCGTCTCGTCAAAAAAAAACTTGTGGCCTACCATGGTCTCTAGGCTAGCCCTCAGATCACATTAGCATATTTTTCTTTGCAATTACCGATCGAACTAGAGAATAAACAATTTTGAATGCAACATACACTTAAAAAAACGAACTTGTTAATTATGGAGCATTGCTTTTATCTCAGGTGCACCCCGGTATCAGTTCGAACCATTTGAGCGCATGCAGGACAAAGCTGCTCGCATTTTTGGGAATCCAGTGCTCTGTAAATGGCCCCATCACTTGGCACTTAGACGTCAATAAGTCGTGTGCTTGAGTAACATTTCACAGAGGGTGTACAAAAAAAGAGTTTTTTTACTGTAGCGAACCCCACGACCAGTCACAACTACAGCCAGTGCTTTTACTAACTCCAACGTAACCGCCCCGAGATGAATGCAAAATACAAATTAAATTATTCACATAGCCTTTGCTTAATACTTAGACCGACACAGTACCTGTACCGACGCAATGATTAATACCATCAGCCTTTCAGGTGTAGCTCCACTCTGCATGCCGATCAGGAAACTAATCCTCTTGTAGCAAAGTATGAACTGTCAAGTCTTTACAGTTTACATGATACAGGTCGGGATGAATCTTTATTAGGAAAGGAAAATGAATTTACGTATTTAGATTCCAAAATGGGCCCATAAGTTCGCCTAAAAACCCTATGCTGGTAGTTCAAAAGCTATTCCATTATAGCAAGGTGGGGCCACGGAGGCCAAATTTGTAGCTCACAGGCGCGGGCGTCTAGGAAGGAGACGCGAACCTCGGACCGACTGTTCGCTACACTGGATGGAGACAAGATCACTAACGATCTAATATGTATGTTAGCCTGGGGATGAATTATAGTGTTATTACAAAGACAACATTCGGATAAACGAATTCATGTCACCAGATTTCGCTGTCTACGCAAGTACAATTTAGTAAGTATATATTCAATAATGAGACCATCGAAAAGTTAAACTATATATAATAACGAATTTGTATATATATTATAGCATCTACTTTTATTAAAATCGCAGTTCTTGTGATAACGAGACGATATTGTTGAGTAATAAAAGTTTTATGAGACACGGGTCGCTTACAGTAACCCTTAAAGAAGTTGAGTTTGAGATTTTACGTACGTTTTTATATTTGTACCCGGTATGAGCAAAGTCAACTTAACTGAACTTAAGATCAACGATATGGTCAGATATAAAATATTAACAACTAGCGACCTGCCTCTGATTCGCATAGATACATACATACATAGATGGTACATAGGTACATCTCCCTCTCAAACTTCCATCTATTGGGCTTCCGGAGAGCTTATGCAAGTTGACCTCCAGCTTCCTCATTGGGCGCAGCATACAAGTAGTCATTGTCGATAGTTATTGCTCGGACCCGAAGCTCGTGAACGCTAGAGTGCCCCAAGGCTGTGTGTTTTCTCCGACACTGTTTCTTCTGCATATCAAAGATATGTTGCACACCTCCAACATACATTGCTATGTAGACGACAGTACTGGTGATACCGTATACACGGGCTATGCAGGTCTCTCTCGGGAAATCGTCGACCAGTGCCGGGAGAAACTTGTGTTTTCTATCGAGTCCTCGTTCGAGAAGGTTGCGGAATGGGGTAAATTGAACCTTGTCCAATTTAACCTCCACAAGACACAAGTTTGAGCGTTTACCACTAAAAATCCCCGTCTGAAATGGCTATTTGTGATGCTTGGGTTGGTTGGATTAACGAAACCACTTGCATTATGGACACACTTGGACCTAGAACTTCCCTATTCTTTTTATGCCCCAGGGAAGCACAGGGGGTCAGTGTCTGTCACACCTGTGATGCTTGCTTGGGGGAAACCCTTGCGTATTTTGTCCCTGAATAGTCTGCTCACGTTGCAGTCAATCTGTTTTTCCATTTTAAGTGGATCTCTTCCGTTTTAGGCACAGCCATGTTTTAGGCATTCCATATACACCTACTATATTAACGAGTTGTTCATTTATGCAATAGCTAATAATATGTTTAATACAGAATGTTTAACACATAATGAATAAACTTAAAAAGTGGATCACTGAAATTGAAAATTATTTCACCAGTATTAAATAATTAGAGATCCCTACTTAAAGAGCAACTACGTAATAATTTTTTTTCTAAACTGAATCGCGGGAGAAATTTCCAAATTAGTAAAGATCTTTTTTTAATACGTCATAAATTACTTAATTTAATAGAAATACAGTACTATTAAAACATCGATCACAGTTACAACGAACTACAAGAACTTTTATATTACGTTAATCACTGCTACGGAACCCTTCATGGGCGAGTCCGACTCGCACTTGGCCGCTTTTTCTCATAGCACAAAGTGTCCCTCGATGTTGTAGAGCATTTCAAGTTGCCGACAATCCATACCAAACATTAATGTTTAAGCACAACTCTCCCAAAGCTGATTTTTAATGTAGACCTGTTTTATTATAAAATCAAATTCCAATTCAACTATTTTTATTTAAAATAGGATTCAAAAGCACTTATTTAACGCCAATAATTGCGTATACAATCTAATTAATCTAATTGTAGTTACGATTATTGTTATTTTTGGAATCGGTGTCCTTCCGCCGCAACCCGCCTCTCGCCTCTCGCCTCCTCACGACTCAAGCACATCTCACCTATAACTATGTATGTAGTAACAAACCTATCTCGGATGACACCGACTCCAAAAATTACAATAATCGTAACTAGAATAAGATTAATTAATTAGATTGTCTAAAAGTACGCAATTATTTTTATACTTTTTACTACACATTATATCTATTGTTTTGGAATAGCGTTTTTGAAGTCAGTTGTTTTTTTGTTAATTCTTTTTTATTTTATGATTTTTAGTAAATTTGAAGCACACTAACAATTTTTCTTAATAACTGTACATATACAAAAAATTTCAATACAGCAATAAACGTAAGTGCTTTGCAATTTGATTACAGACAGAAATTCTGCCATAGATCGCAACCTTAATGTAAGTCGTTAAGGAGTCCCATTGATCATCATATTCGACTACAACAATTACTTGACCATAACTATGTTATGGTAGATGACTTAAATATCCGAATAGCATAAATGAAAAAGATTCGGCCGAGTTTCATTAATTTGCTCCTAAGAATTGAAGATTTCCGTTACTTTGTCATGGATTCCGTAATCAAAACCTAACTCACCAAAATATCTTTGAAGTATATCCTTTCCAGTAAAACAAGAATCATCGAAATCGGTTGGCGCAATATTGAGTTATTCGTAAATTTATCATCCATTTTGCTATACGTATGTATAGCAAATATAAGACTTTCTCAGCGGGCCTTTTTACTTATAAAAATGTGGATTACAATATAATATCGTACAATAAACATTTATAATTAAAGAGCCTGAGGGTGTCCGCTTCATTCCCAGTCTGTGGTGTCATTAAGAAAATCATATATGGTATAATAACCTTTCCCACACAAACGTTTTTTAACAAATCTCTCAAATTTCGAAACATATTTGTTTTGTACAGTTTCTGGGACCAAATTGTAAAAGCATATACATCGCCCCACAAAAGATTTACTAACTCGACTTACCGATTAGTTGGCATAACAAGTTTATGTTTGTTCCTCGTGTTAACAAGTTATCAAGAATATATTGAGATGCAGTGTTTATTTCTTTAAATTGTTCTCTTAATAATTATTAAGGACCTATGTTATAATTAGAGCGAACTCTTCTGTAGCACAAAGATGCTATTTATATCGGCTGCACTGCAAATCCATCATATAATTATAAATCATCATCATATAAAGCAGAAATTATTCATATTTCGAACAGCGTGAGTGACCCTTTTAAATACAAACGTTTTAATAATATATATTCAATAATATGCAGGCTTTCCAATTGAATAAGAATGTATCCAATAGCCACTTAGTAACCATAAGATCCCAAATATCACTTCGTGTTTCATACAAAAGGTGGAAGCCATTCGACATTTACCGCACAATATAAAGCCTCTAAAAGAACCACTTATATAGGGATCCTTGTACTTCGCTTGACGAAGGTAATGGAACGAATTTTATATTCACGAAAATTCTGAGAAATGTCATTTAATAATATATTTCAGACATTGATTTAGGTGTTAGTACCAGAGTAAAGTCAAAATTATTACACTCGAGTTAAGGTTTTATTTTATATTATATTAATACTTTGTAAAAAAACAGATATAAAATTACATTGTCGTACTACTAATAACGACAATGATTACCAATTTTCTGCTTAATTTGAAACATTTTATTGTCTTAGGACAATATTGAAGTAGGCGTTACTTTGTGAAAATCCATAATCTTCCAAATGTTTTGAGTTTTTTGTAGTGTTAATTCCTGAGACTTCACAAGACTTCAGTCGCGTACCAGAGTTTGGCGATGCAATATCTCTTGAGGATGCCTCGTTTAGAGGCGAAACACGTGTCGAATTGTTTGAAGACAAATGTTGGCGGAATTAGCACTAAAGAAAACTCAATACTCTTGTATAATTGTCTTAGGACGATTTATTATATCCTGATGAAACCTCCTTTAGCTGATGAAAACTCACATTGGCGATTTTACTGCCAGGTAGTACGTATATTTTTACATACATATTATATTATATCCTTTAAATGACCTGCCCGTCTCACAGACACCGCGTATTATTTTTGTGATAATTCTCATCGCCTTTTCGTTGCTTATCCCCGCGTGCCTCAGTACCTTGAACATTCAGTTAAATGAACTTGTACTATTTATCCTAATCGCCTAAAAAGGCGTATAAGATTCTCTTGTAAATACTTTGATAAGCCTATGTGCTGAACTGCTCTAAACAAATATGTGGTGACTGTGTACGTAACCGTTGACTAGAGGGAGACTTCTTTGCACAGGATGCCGACTAGATTATGGGTTCCACAACGGCGCCTATTTCTGCCGTGAAACAGTAAGGTATAAGAATTACTGTGTTTCGGTCTGAAGGGCGCCGTAGCTAGTGAAAATACTGGGCAAATGAGACTTAACATTTTATGTCTCAAGGTGAAGAGCGCAGCTGTAGTGCTACTCAGAATTTTTGGGAATTTTCAAGAATTCTGAGCGGCACTGCATCGTAAAAGGCAGGGCGTATCAATTTCTATCAGCTGAACGTCCTGCTCGTCTTGTCCCTTATTTTCATAAAAAAAACCATTCTGAGTAGCTGATACCGTGATGCTTGTGATTTTTTTGCTTTTGTATTCTAGAATATATTTGATGATTATTTTTTGTTGATGAGTGTCTCAATAGCCTTAAATAAGACAGTTATCAAAGTTTTTTAAGGGCTAGAAGACCCATTTCAAGTACCGTACCATAGACAAATAAAGACTGATTTATAGAAATAGCCTAACTCTTCATTATGGAGCATATATAATATTTTAATATATCATTGAATGTTTACCTTAAAATTGCTCTTATGTTAATTATTTTCATGTGTAGCCCCTTTTTAATGGTCCTCTTTTAAACGTCACGTCACTACACGTCCACTGTCCCACGCATACCAGGTCACCATTCAAAGGATATAGGTTATACAAGTATCTTGTACAATGTTTAAGAAAGTGTTTCTAATTAGATACAGTACACCACTGTATTTGCCACAGTATAATGTAATATGTTTATCTGTGCTTTTCCTTATCAAAAGTTCCCAACGAGCCTAAAGTAGTTTTCGCTTCAGAAAATCTATAATTGGTCCAAATGACTAAAAGTTGCGACAGAAGTTCTTTATGTACCGTTTCATATATATCATTTTTATAGCCGCATGTTTCTCAAGCTAGTCAGTCTACATTTGTAAACTATATTATGTTTCGTTGCTTCTTTATATAGTTAGCCCCAACTACACACGGTTAGAATTTGATGGATAAAATTATAAGAAATATTAATTTAGTTTATGTCTCTTCAGTGTTTTTGTAGCGAGATATTTATTTTAATATTAAATTTTGATAGTTCCTATTGCATTTTAGTTACAATCAATTTTTTTATAAAAGAAAGCTTCATCATCATCATCAGCCAAAAGACGTCCAATGCTGGACAAAGGCCTCCCTCAAAGATCTCCGCGACGATCGGTCCTGCGCTGCCCTCGTCCAACTTTTTCCGGCATTCCGGTGATATTGACCAGATCGTCAGTGCATCTTGTGGCCTACTAATATAGGTTCGCCATTCGAGGACTTTACTGCCCCAACGGCCATCTGTCCTGTCTGCCTATATTAATGACTAACATTATATAATGATGCTTTCTATTATTGTAATTATTATTAATTAAAAAATTATAAAACTAATGTGTTGTGTTTATCGATTAGAAATGAACATTGAAAACTCAAATATTTTTACTTTTTAAGATCAGGTTAGATCATATAATATTTTGTTCGAACATTTTCTAAGAAATACAATCTAACATTTATCCAAGTGAGATCTTCTGATTCGCAAAGCGTCGTACCTATACTCGTATCTAACGTTCTGAGCCACCGAAACTGAATATTTAGTTTCCAGAAGAAATATAAAGCTATTTCCCCAGTTGAGATCGATTGTTGTATTAACATAACATGCAGTCTTGAGACGTTTGTCTTATTTCTTCGATAACATTGATAAAAGATTTCTCCACGTCTATCGTGAGGATTTTATCAAGGCCTTTTTACTTGGCTTCTGGCACGTATGTTTAATCAAATCGCATTTGAGACAAGCCCAGAAATTTCTTTCGGATTTGTTTGATGGTAAATGGTTGGCAAAATAATTTATATGATTCTAAATGATATTATAAACAATTTGCCTTCAGTTTAATAAGACACGACGTAGAAGATTTATAATATTCAAATTCAAATATTTTTATTCAAAATAGGATGTGACATCACTTACTGAAAGTCAAAAAACTACCACCCATTCCAAAATGAATGCCTCAGGCCTGAGAAGAACGGGCGCAACAAACTCAGCGGGCTTTTTTGTTTCATCAAAAAATATGTTTACAATGTAACATTGTACAATTAAACTTATTATTTAATAGCCTGAGGGCGGTCGCTCCTTTCCCAATTTGTGGCCCCAATGTGTGGTGGTGTTAGCCAATCTCATGTTAATCGCGACCACCAAGCTTAGAGTATTATGTTTCTAATTTAAATGGAAGTGATCGATGCTAAAGGATGAAACATGTTTCATTTTATTATTTTATACAGGATGGACCAAAAGTCCGTTTATGATTAGAATGATGATTAAAAAAAAACTAATTAGAGTAAATCAAAATTGTTTATTGTTTTCAATAGTAAACAAAAGGGGAATTTATGTCTTAAAAATTATATTATCAAAATATATGCAATTCTTCATTATTCTGGCATTTTATTCAGTCTGAAATTTTCGATAACAGCTTTACATGTTTCTGTTGAGATGTTATGGATTTCTGTGCGAATACGATCCTTTAATTCGTCAAGAGTTACTGGGTTGGTGTCGTAAACTTTAGCCTTAAGATATACCCAAAGAAAAAAATCTATTGGTGATAGATCCGGGCTACGAGGCAGCCAGTTAATGTCCACTCTTTTCGATATCACTTTTGGGCCAAAAATGTCTCAAGCTGCCCTTAACGAGTCATTACATGTATGACAAGTGGCCCCATCTTGCTGAAACCATGAGCGTTGATTAAAACCAACAAAATTATGCAGCGCGGGAGCGAAAAAGTTTTGTAACATGGTGAGATACCGCTCGGAATTCACTGTAACCGCACGTCCAACGCAAGTCTTCAAAAAAGTATGGACCAATAATGCCTCTTGCTGATAAAGCAGCCCATATTGTGACTTTGGGTGAATGCAGGGGTTTTTGATGCTTTAATTTCGGATGAGTGTCACTCCAATAACGACAATTTTGTCTTTTAACATGCCCATTTAGGTGGAAGTGTGCCTCGTCTGAGAAAAAAATGTTTGTAAAACTGGTGAATCGCTCTACCGTTTCGTTCGCAAACTGCAACCTAGTGGCATAGTCCTGAGGCCTTAATTCCTGCACCATTTGGATTTTATAGGGATGTAGACTTGAGAATGCGGTTTTCTGATGTTCTTGGCACTTTAAGGACAGCAGACCGCTTTCGAGTTGAAAGTTCAGGTTGGTCACGAACAGACGATTTTACTCGCTCCACGGTTTCGGGGTCCCTCGACGTTCTAGGCCGGCCAAATCGAGGTAAATCCATTCTTGAACCCGTCTTCTCAAACTTGAGCACCCATTTTTTAATTAACATACCTGATGGAGCTTGATATTTGTGTCGTATCTTGTAATGATTGCAAAACTTTCGTTGAGCTATGGTCGCAGAATCGTTGTTTCGATAGTACTCGCGTACACAAAACGCTCGTTGATTACCGCTAAACGACGCCATGGTACTAAATTCCCATTGGCCGCTCTTGCAATGCGTAACCCCTCCACCTCCCTCCGCCACCGCTGCTAGACGCGGCAACCGATTCAATTGTTATCGGACTTTTGGTCCACCCTGTACTTGAAACAAATATACGATATACTATAAGTTACATACACAAATATAATTACTTAAATTATTTAATTTAAGTTCTGAGTAAAGTGTTAAAACGTGATCTGGAAAGGTTACGAAATGACGGGTTAACTAAAATAATAATAAAAATATAACTCTTGCTAATCAAAGACAATAATAAGTACTTATTGATATTTATAACTTAATCTTATTATTTTTGATATATTTACACAAAATATTAACAAAAAGCGTGAAATCTAGGGAGTGAAGAATCTTACAACGTATAAAATTGTAAAACAATTTTAGTCAACCGAAAATCGAGTTGAAAATTCACTGAGGAAAATGAACAAAATTTTTGCTGCAAAATCATACCTATCCCATATCTTATACAAAAACTTTACGATAAAAATTTGTTTTCTTCCTTTGAGAGTGATAATATTCAGAGTGAGAGCGTTTTAAATAAATATTTATAAGGGCGTCAAGTTGAAAACTGGTTAAAGTTTGACTTCAATTATAACTTGGGGTAGATTTACGACGAGACGTCGAGAGGAGATATAACGTTAACTGCTCACCTGTTTTCTTGCCAGATTTTTGCTAAAAGTTCATTCCGATGTTTCATTTCCTTTAGAAGGATGACAAGGTAAATATATTTCGCCTTCGAAAATTGTATAAAAATTAGATGATTGATAATAGATACTCAGATAACTACCATATGAAACCGGCAAAGACTTCAAAGCTATCAATATGTAGCACATACAAATAGTATAGTATTAATATTGAAGGTAAAGGTTTTCGGTGAGGTGTTTTAAATTAAATTTTTAGCCATTTTATACTTTTCAGTTCTTGAAGTCTTTTTTTTGAAGGTTCTTTTAAACCTAGTTTTTTTATTTCTTACTTTTTAGTGTCGGTTAATCATAATAAAATATGAACAATGATCAACCTGAATGAAAACTCCTAAAAAGCCGTACATAAAAAACAATTATATCATCCACGTTCGTCCACGACATAAATGTTCATAAAATGAAAACTACTGGGCTACTATGTAAAATTTTTATGGGACCAAATGGCATCTATTCCGCATCGAAGAAGAATTACGACTAAAAAAAAAAAACTTAAAAAAAACTACCCATCGAATTGAGAACCTCCTTCTTTTTGAAGTCGGTTAAAAATAATGCGCGCCAACAAGAAAAATTCTCAAACAAATAATTCAGAAAAAGAAACTTTTATATAAACGAAATTATGAAACACATGTAGCGGTACTAAACGTTAATACATACACTAGACCCTCGTCAAGTTTATCTGCCGAGACTGATTACGATATAACTTTGAGAATATCACAAAGAAACTCTGACAAAAATATAACTTCGACTTACGCTGACGAAAAAATTGTAATGAAATGGGTCTCGCTACATCTGTCCGCTTGGCAATGTGACACTACATAAAAAAAAATAAGTAAAACCTTTTAGAACTAACCTCAAAAATTACCCTTATTTAAAAAAAAAATACGTTCATAAATGACGAGGTCTATAAAGATTCTCGAAATTTAATGTTTCATTAATTTACTTTATAATCCATAAAATAAAAATGATTAAAATCACATTTCACTGATGGATAAATAGAACCATTATATTTTGAGAACCTCCTTTTTGAACTTTATGTTAAAAGAAAACTAAATAATAATAAAATTTACATCTCCAAATGTCAAAAATAATAATGAAAGTGTTCTGTTTCTCAGCATAACTCTTGATTCCAAAATTACTATTGAAGGATTGACAAATCGATGTTATGTGGAATTAAATGAATAATATTGATTGAACAATTAACTAAACGAACATTAGATTTATTTATATAAATATATAACTAGCTGACCCAACAGACGTTGTTCTGTACGTAAAAAATAAATTGTCAATAATGTTTCTTAACATCTAGAATTATTTCATAAAATATGCTCCCACTGACGACAGGGCAACTGGAACACCATATAACAATAATTAAATTTTTTCACAGCAGAACTGACAAACCTTGCGTCAATAAATTATCTCAGAAAATATGTCCATGCAAAACAAATATTGGAAATAAAAATAATTATAGGTCTCAAGTCGCAATAAAAACTATCCTTTCTCTCAAGTTAGACTAATCTGTACTCCATGAAGTAATCCCCATTAAAATCCCTTCATGAGCGTAGGAGTTCACTGGAGACAAACATCAAGACACTGGATCTATATACCTAGACTAGCTGACCCGACAGACGTTATTCTGTTCATAATAAAAAAAACTTGTGGGTGGATTATCGTAAAATCATAATAATAAATAAATGTAAATAGACCCAATATATCGTGCTAGATAATTTGTGTCTGCCTCTTATCCTAATTGCTAAACTTTGTGGTTGAAGACGTATCTATTAAAAACTGAAAAGCATTATCCTGAATAAATTATATAACCATACTTAAGAGAGTTTTTTGGGTGGATTTATGATTAAAGGAATTTTTCTTACCTTTTGTGCGAACGTTTGCTTAGATGTTTGTGTTATAAACGGTAATGATGATATAAATAAACGAGGCTTTAAAATGAAACAGGTTCAAAGCTTAGAGACTAATAATATTATAAAAAGGATAATGAAATTAATCATATAGATTTTGGTCTCTGCTTGCTGACAATCAATGAAATTAGTGTGATTAACACACTAATTTCATTGATTGTCATCAGCTACTGACATAGAAATCTAATTAAGAAAGCGATAACTGCTAAATTTAAATACATACAGTACATTGCAACACTCCAGATATCACAACACAAGTCACTCAGACTTGTGCAGCATTGGTATGCAAAAAGGTATACGAACAAATTAAGATTTTTTTATGACAATAAGGAACAAGACGACCAGGACGTTCAGCTAATATTAATTGATACAACCTGCCCATTCGAATGCAGTGCCGTTCAGGATTCTTGAAAAAGCCAATCATTCTGAGCGGCACTACAATTGCGCTGATGATAGCATGCAAAGACAAAGGCATCCAGTGGTAATGGTAAGAGTAGGATGGTACTGTTACCATTTTATTACTTACTATCTCACTCTTTTTTTTAACAATCCTGAGCGGCACTGCATTGTTATGGGCATAGAATATCAATTACCATCAGCTGAACGTCCTGCTCGTCTCGTCCCTTATTTTCTTTAAAAAAATCATTACCCGTAAGCTCGTTTCTCCTCCTCCTCTGTATGCATAAGATGATACAACAGAATTATTTGTAATTTTATTTTATTATTGTATTTCATTTTTAGAAAAAAATTAAAAAAAAGGAACCCACATACTACAGAAACACTATATTGTCCGTCTAGATGGACTAGAATCTCATCATCATCGGACAGATGTCCGCCTGTATGTCAAGACCCTTTGACCTCGGGAACGCGTGGAGGTATCGTGTTGAAATTAAAACGATATAGTCAAGTCTGCAGTCTGTTGAAGCTGTGAAAAATTAAACTTCTAAGTTAAAGTAAAAAAAAATAAGGCCGCTTATGCCGCAAATAACGTATATTTCCACACTCTCACGGGGATCAAAATTTACAGGGTAATATTCTCCGTTGACCTAGAAATGTAATTAAAGTTGGTAATACCGTCTTATACTACAAGTATAGGGAAACATCTGAAAACTATATGTTTGTAATTAAAAGATAGAAAACAGGGTCTATGAATGAAGGAATGGTCTATGCATTATGAGCTATGTGATCAATGTGGTCATTAATTAGTGTCAACTTGGCATCAAGGTATACCCCAAGATCACGAATACAGGTAACTGTTTCAAGTTCTTGATCGCCTTGTGCAAATCTCGTTTCAATTTTGTTTTTGTTTTTCGTAAGAGAGATGTTATGCTTACATTTATTGTAACTTAAAAATAATTTGTTACTTTTGCAATAGACATCCAACCTATTCAAGAACATCATTGAAATCAACAATGTGGGAATACAATTTTAAATCATCTGCATATAATAAAAACTTACAAGACTTAAAGCAATCAGAGATGTCATTAATAAAAAGTGTGGAAAGCAATGGGCCGAGTATAGAGCCTTGAGGTACGCCTGACGTTAGGTTAACTGTAGGGGAGATGAAACCATTAATAACTACCGATTGTACTCGGGCACTTAGGTAAGCAGCAAACCAACGCAAGGGGTAACCTTTTATACCGTTGTATGATAATTTTTTTAATAACAGTAGGTGGTCCACCTTGTCAAATGCCTTTTGGAAATCTGTGTAAACTGATTCAATTTGGTTTTTATTATCAAGGCCTTTAAATAAATAATCAGTAAAAACAAGAAGATTTGACAAAGTAGATCTGCCAGCCACGAAACTGTGTTGCTGTTCTATGATTGTGTGCGGCATATGCCCTGCGGATTACTTCATTAATGCTGACGTAACGACTGATACGGCTTGCATATTTTAGGCAGAATAGCCCATGACGCCCAAGAGTATCTAACTGTACACCACATCGAGATAGACTAAAATTTATATACAAAATGCTTTTGCATATCCCTTACAACGTGTGTGCAATATTTTATAATTAACAATTGATTTGTTGAGGCGTGAAAGCTTATAAATATACGAACTCAAATTCGCATTTATGTTATAACGAGAAGTCAAATTATCAAACACAAAGATAATTCAAATAATATACATTCCGTTTATATACCACAAACCATTTAAGATTTGGTGATGTCATTAGCTTTTGAAACAAAGATTTCACCCAATAATGGCCGCCTACATTTTCATGCATCGTATATTTAATACTTGATTCTTTAACATCATTGACAATGATATTCAAAATAAGCTATATATATATATGACTTATTTAATACTAAGATGCATTTTCAAAACTAATGTAACTTTCAATTATAGGCTGCTTCAAAATTAAAGCACTTTAAATTAATTCTTAATAGTAATCAAATAGTAATGGTAAGACATTTTATAGTATCAAATTGAAAATCAATTCTTGAAGGTCGGGCCGGTATTTCCAATTAATAAATTCGAAAGACAACCGACCTTAAAGTCAATTAGTGTATAATTATTTCCACTTCATGGTGGTTTCATTTCCTAATTTAAATAATATTTAGTTCTACCGTGACATAAAAATAATAAAAAACCGTAACTATTTAGCCTTCGTAAGATATTTACCAGCTCCTTTACACAGGATTCCGCCTGGAATATGGGTACCAAGTCGGCGCCTATTTCTGCCGTGAAGCAGTAATGTGTAAGTATTATTCAGAAGGGCGCAATGTACTAAACTGTATTAACCAGTGAAATTACTGGGCAAACGAGGCTTGAGATCTTATGTCCCAAGGAGACAAGCGCAATTGTAGTGCTGCTTAAATTTTTTGGCTTTTTCAAGAATCCTGAGCGGCAATGCATTGTAATGGGCAAGGCGTATCAATTACCATCAGCTGAACATCCTGCTCGTCTCGTCCCATTATTCGTCATTAACAAAAAGATATACTCGTATAATTCCAGAGCCTTAAATGTCATACTCGGAGCGAAATAAAAAACCCGCGGACTAGTAATAAAAATAAGAACTCCGTGTCACCTTATATAACAGTGTCACACCAATACCAGCGGATTAACGTGTCAATACATAACCCCACGCACACACTTACACTACTACAGGCCGATAGGCGGCCATTATTATTAGAATTATTAGAAATGTCATCGTCTGTGACAGATGAGTTTGCGTCTCAATAAAATATTTTAAAAATGTCATCGTGCGTTGTGAAAAATTGTAAATACGATACTATATAAACATTTGTGGCCATATATTAATATTTAAGGTAGAAAAAAATGTGTAACTAGTATCCCCCGTAACCGCACACACACTAGCATAACGGACGTGCTTCACTTGCTAATATCACGGCGCGGAGTCCTTCTTTTTTACTCGTCCGTGTTAATAACATGAGAAGAATTTGGATTTATTTTTTATTTGTAAGTGCTTTGATTTTTAATTTATGATTGGTAATTGATACACCGGTCGTAATATACTTTTAACCTGCTATTTATATATCAGCAGATGACGGAAGATTGTGGCTATCATTAATTATTAATGACTTCATAAAACTCAAGATACACTGATGATTTAATTATTATAATTGTTTCGTAAATGCCGCTTGTTTTTGTCGCCAAGTCGAGCAAAATCAAGCGGCACGTCCGTACCATCCTTTTCTCGAAGCAGTTCAAGTAATTTTCAACCCCCTATATCTTCGTTGTGGGTAAAACTACAAGCCTGAATGCACTAAACAATACCTAACAACAAGACCTATATAGCTCAGTGGTTAGTGACCATGCCAGAGGTCCTGAGTTCAAATCCAGATAGGTGCAAATATTTATATGATGAATATGGATGTTTGTTACCGAGTCATGGATTATTATTGTACCCATAGCACAGGCTATGCCAAAATTGGGGCAAGGAAATTTGTGTAAAAGTGGGTCAATATTATCAATGGTTATGTATGGGGCAATTGGGCCTCGTAGCGATTATCCTTTAGATACGGCTGGCACGTAAGCGCAGTAGAAGTCGCGAGTTTAAGACGTGCATTGTCACGCACACTAAACTAATATTCCTGGCCTGTTTTTGTCGGTTGTCTAACAGCAAGAGACTCTATCTAGACGTGTAAATTATCTAAGGTTTGAAAATTGTTTAAAATTACTTTCCAATTGGGACACAGGACTTGCAGCTGTCAGGGTAACCACAGAGCTAAGAGGTCATCAGAAATATTGAATAATTCACATTCTATGGGGCAAGATCACACCTTCTTTCGCCAATTCTAAGGCCCTTAAGGTTGGATTGCAAGACTTTTTTATAATTTGGAATCTGTCCAGTACTTTACTTTAAGAATGAATGTGATCACTTACGAAATGAGCTTCATTTTCATCCTTTAATGAACGAAAAAATATGTTATATAGAAATTGTGATCGAATTACCTTATATTCTGAAAGTTATTTAAATTTTACAACGAAAACATGCGAAGTTAGAACAAAACACTCATGTTCCTAAAATATTGTTATTTCATCTTGCGAAATGCAAACACTTTCTCTGAAAATAAAATATTACATTATTCTCTGTGAGCCCGCTTATTAGGGTTGTCAACTCTGTTGTAAAGGTGAAACTATTAATATTAGTTTAAACAATTTTTTTATTTGTTTATAGTAGTCTTTCTCAAAGTGGGCGATAACGCCCCCTTGTGGGCGTTAGAGACCTAGAGGGCGTTAAAGGGCCCAGAAAAAAATGGGGGGCATTGGCGTGGTTTAGGGGACCGATAGTTGATTTGTAATGTCTAACTATAACTTTATATGTAAAATTTCGAATATGGATATTTGTGCACTCATCTGTGATTTTATGGATCAACAAGATCCCAGATAATGTTCAAAACAAAAGTCTTACGTTACTCAAAATAATTGTTAAAAACGTTTGTGTGGTAAAGGTTACTATAACATATATGACTTTCTTAATGATACCACAGATTAGGAATGGGGTGACCGCCCTCAGGCTATTCAATAATAAGTTAGATTGTACAATATTACTTTGTAAACATATTTTTTCGATGAAAAAAAAGCCCGCTGAGTTTGTTGCGCCCGTTCTTCTCAGGTCTGAGGCATTCATTTCGGAATGGGTGGTAGTTTTTGACTTTCAATAAGTGATGTCATATCCTATTTTGGGGGGGGTAAAATAAATAAGTTTGATAATCTCTGGTTTATAGTCTTAGGCTGAGATCTATAAAGCGTGCTTAGATTTTGCTCAGACTTTACCAAAACCACCTAAAACTTAGGTGAGTGTGATAAAACTTAGCTTGAGTTTTGCATTGGTCTCTCTTAGCTTAATCTCAATACAATTTCAGCTGTCAAATGACTATAAAAACGAAAAGAAATATCATGCTAAGCTCACACTCAGATAAATTTTACGTAAGTAAGGTGTGAGCAAATTCTAAGCCCGCTCTATACATCTCAGCCTTACACTTTTTATGAAAATAAGGGACGAGACGAGCAGGACGTTCAGCTGATGCTAATTGATACGCCCTGCCCATTACAATGCAGTGCCGCTCAGGATTCGTGAAACATCCAAAAATTCTGAGCGGCACTACAATTGCACTCGTCACCTTGAGACATAATATGTTAAGTCTCATTTGCCCAGTAATTTCACTAGCTACGGCGCCGTTCAAGCTGCACCCGACGAACCATACACAGAATAGGATCAAGGCCTGCTCCAGGCAGGTTCCGACGATGCAACCACATCGCCTAAACCTGCCTCCAGAGGTCAGGAACTTACTCACACAGAAGCACAGAGCCACTAGACTTTACGATAGGTATCCGTCGGTCGAGAATAGGCGCCACCTCCGCTACCTACAGCGGGTGGTACGGGAACGTATCGCGGAACTCCGCGGCGAACGTTGGGACCGCTTGCTCGGCAACCTTAAGCCATCACATGTGGCTTTCTGGAAGCTGCCTCGCTCGTTCAAACAGGAGCCGCCCACTGTCATGCCTCCTTTGGACAGACCGGGACTGCAGCCGGCGCTCGATGACGATGAGAAGGCTGAATGCCTCGCCGATAGTCTTGAGAGTCAGTGCTCTCCAAATGCAGCAGCCGACCCGACACACGTTGACGAAGTTGATCGTGAAGTTGAACGTCGCTCCGCTCTGAGGACTTCAGGCGATGTAATAAAACCCACCTCTTACGAAGAGGTGAAGCTAATCATTAAGGAGCTTCACTCCAAGAAGGCCCCGGGGCCCGACACTATAAACAATAGGGTTCTTAAAATCCTACCCTCGACTCTTATTACTTTATTGGTTACCATTTTTAATATTCTATTGTCTAATAGCGCGTTCCCCGAACAATGGAAGGATTCCATTGTTATCGGTATCCCAAAACCCAATAAACCTAAAGCTAATCCGACTAGCTATAGGCCTATTAGCTTAATTAACTCGATCGGGAAACTTTACGAAAGATTAATTCTCGCGCGTCTTAATCATTACATCGCGGAGCTCAACCTGATACCCGACATACAGTTCGGATTCAGAACCGCTCACTCGTATCCCCAGCAGGCTCACCGACTCACCGAGTACATTCTCGTACGGCGTCAACTTCACGCTACCACGGCAGCCGTGTTTTTCGATGTCGCGAAGGCATTCGACAAGGTATGGCACAACGGCTTAGTATTCAAGCTGTATCAACTGGGAGTGCCAGACAGGCTCGTGCGCATCATACGAGACTTCCTTACTGATCGCTCCTTCCGATATCGAGTAGAGGGCACCATCTACCACCATCACCTATCCTCACCCAGACCCATCAGGTCTGGCGTGCCACAGGGTTCAGTCCTCTCTCCCACTCTTTTCTCGCTCTTCACGAGCGACATTCCCAAGTTTCCGAGTGTCCAGCTCGCTCAGTACGCTGACGATACAGCACTCTACTTTGGCTCCGCTCTATTGAACCGCTCAACCTTAAGCAGGAACATTAAAGTGCTTCAAGCCACCGTCGATGAACTAGGCAACTGGTTCAGAAAATGGCGGATTGAAGTGAACCCCACCAAGAGTGCAGCGGTACTCTTCGGTAACGCGAATAGCATCCGCGCTAAAAAACGACCGACCGACGTCATTAAATTGTATGAAACACCCATACCGTGGGTGAAGGATTACAAATACTTAGGAATCACGTTCAACAGCAATATGAACTTCAAGAAACATATTGATACGGTATGCAATAGAGCCCAATTTGTCCTCAGTCGCCTTTATCCACTTGTGTGTGGGCGAAGCAAACTTCCGCTCAAACACAAAGTGACGCTGTACAAAACCATCGTACGGCCCATACTGTCATACGCAAGCGTCGTTTTCGCGCACACCCGACCGAGCTACTTACATCGTTTGCAAGTAGTTCAAAATAAATTCACGCGCATGGCAACCGGAGCCCCGTGGTTCATCCGAAACGTTGACCTTCACCGCGACCTAGAGCTTCCGACGATAGCTCAACACTTTAAAGAGATCTCGCGACGCTTCTTTGACAAGGCGCCTAACCATCCCAACATCTTGGTTAGGGGTATGCGGGTACACCCCCCTTCACCATAGTCTCAACCCAATAAGACGTCCCAGACACGTAACGGTAGACCCGGATGACGACATCACCGTCGCGAACGCGACACCCACACAAACACCGACACAGACACGCACACACCGCCTTCGCAGGCGTAGGCGCGGTCAACCACCGCAAACCACTGGCACTCGTCACTCTGACGATGGCCAGCGGCCCGCACCCTAGATATACCACACATTGTTTTGATACCCGACGAGACGTTAGTCCTCGTCCTGTAATCGCTTCACTACACTCACTCACACACGGACTGACTGACGGACTGACTTACACCACTTACACAATCACAAACACACTCCACAAACAAACACAAACACAAACATACATGCACACTAACATTTACACTACTTACACAGATACAAACATACATACATACAATCATAAACACATACAAACACACTTACATACATTACACTAAACATCACCACACTCGGCGGCGAGTGTGTTCTTTTCATTTTCATTTTCATTCTCTCTCCTTCCCACAAGCACACAGCCGGTCTGAGGTTCGAGTCTCCTTAGGAGACGCCCCGCGACTGTTGTTGCGTAGTCTTTGCGGCCACACAAATGATTATACATTTCTGATTCACGGAAGAAATAGGTGCCATTGTGGTACCCAAAATCTAGTCGGCATCCTGTGCAAAGGAGCCTCCCACTGGTACTTCAAGTGGTATTTAAAACATTTGGTGGATCACATTAAAATTCTACACAGATATAAATTGTTATCCTCTTTTATACACACAAAATGGGGTCTCCAAAATGGCCGTTTTGTAGGCGTCCACAGCTTCTTCAGGTGATGAAAATCTCTGACCACGCAATTTATTCTTTATTTTAGGGAAAGTATAGAAGTCATTAGGATTTAGGTCGGGGCTGTACGGTGGATGGTCTCATAATTCTATGTTTTCTTGATCTAAAAACTCTTTTGTTCTGTGCGCGGTGTGAGAACTCGCATTGTCATAATGGAGGATGATGCGGCGGTTGCAGTTCTCTTTCCGGAGTCCAAAACGGACCTGTGGCAAACAAATGCTAGCATACCATTCTGCATTAACCGTTCTTTGTCCCACAAGAGGAATAGTCGCAACATGGCCGGTTTTGGAAACGTGGCCACCTTTTTTTTTGCAACACTCCGTGAACAAACAATTTTTGTCGGCTTTGACTCATTTTCGAACACCCAAACTCGTGACTGGTTTTTTGTTTTGGGTTCGTACGCGTATATCCAGGATTCGTCACCTGATACGGTGTTGTATAGAGCATTTGAGGATCCTGCGTGGAATCTTTCGAGAATTCTGACGCACCAAGTAACGCTAGCCGCTTTTTGCTCTTTACAGAGCAAATGCGGTATCCATCGGGAAAACAACTTTTTTACACCTAAGTGTTCATGCAAGATTATTTGTATTTGACTCATGCCAATGTCTTAAGTTGCTTGAATTTCGTCGTATGTCACATGTCGATCTTCCTCAATCAGCTTACGCACAGCATCAACGTTTTCTTTGGTGACTGCAGTTTTTGGACGACCTTGACGGGGATCATCACTGAGCTTGACACGTCCACGTTGAAATTCAGCAAACCAGCGATAAACTGTCGCTTTGGATGGGGCTTCATCACCAAATGCAGAAATCATCCGGTCAACACACTGTTTTTGTGTTAAACCACTTCGAACGTCATAATAAATCATCGCTCTAGAATTTTCCAGAGTCAATTCCATTTTCTCAACGACTAAACAAGTTTGGAAAGACCTTGTGACAAGACCGAGAATCTTTTTTTAAATAAATAAATGTTATTCGATTTTCAAAACCAAGGAGTTTTCAATTAAAAAGATTTTAATATGACAGGAACAGTGGAAATATTCCATTCCCGATACTTTTAGTGCAGCCTATGTAGTAGATCATGGGTACGACAACGGTGCCTACCTCTGCCGTGAAGCAGTAATATATAAGAATTATTCTGGTTCGGTCTGAAGGGCGCCGTAGGACGAAATTACTGGGTAAATGAGACTTAACATCTTAATATGTCTCATGGTGACGAGCGCAATTGTATTGTTGCTAAGAATTTTTGTGTTTTTCAAGAATCCTGAGCGGCACAGCATCGTAATGGACAGAGCGTATCAATTACCATCAACTGAACGTCCTGCTCGTCTCGGCCCTTATTTTTATAAAAATCGTCATTTATTACTTATTACATTCCTTAGATCTTAATAGACAATTGTCAGCCCTAGCCCTACTGACCCTCACGTAACCCCCAAGTTTTCTATTACAACAATTGCTTACGTCCATTAAGTGTATTAATGTTATCTAACAGGCACTACAGGCACTTAGACAAACTAACTTAGTGGTTTAGACTTACCCAAAGATTGTTATTTGGTTTAGGCGCTGTACGTGGGGCAATTCTAAATGGGCGATAATGGATACAAGAAAACTTCCATTTACTTGTATGTGATAGATATAACAACTTACTTCTTTTCCTTGTTCTTAAAAAAACTTACTTAAAAAACTTTTCCATTGTCTATGAATTAACAAATACTATTACAGTTAGTAGCATTAACGGAGAGATATATGCTGTTAAACGAAATCACACGAATCAATTACCTTCTTCATTCAACGATATTCTAAAATTAAAATAACTTACGGCAAACATATATTAATCAGAAATTAAAATCCGTTGCATAAATGACAAAGTTATTTTTATAGAAGAGGAGGACAAATGAGCGTACTGCGATAGGAATGAGGTCAAAAAGTTCTTCGAAACACTCCCCGTAAATAATGCGGTAGAATACAGACAATAAAGTGCCGACTCTACGCAACGCCAGGCGATCGAGTCGATCTCAGAGTACTAGCAACAATTCGAGCAATTTTTACCAGTGGGAGGCTCCGGCACAGGCTGCCGGCTAGATAATGGGTACCACAACGGCGCCTATTTCTACTGTGAAGCAGAAATGTGTAAACATTATTGTGTTTCAGTCTGAAGGGCGCCGGAGCTAGTGAAATTACTGGGCAAATGAGACAACATCTTGTCTCAAGGTGACGAGCGCATTTGTAGTGAGGATCAGAACATTTGGGTTTTCTGAGTGGCACTGCATTTTAATAGGCAAGTCGTATGAGTTACCATCAACGGAACGTCCTGCTCATCTCGTCCCTTATTTTCATAAAAGAAACTCGGCGTTGCAAATGTTTCGAGCTGATATCGCCACATATTGTAACCTGATTGTGTAAGGACGGGTTTGATAATTTGTACCACAGGCTTTCATTATCTATCGACTACCTACTACACTAATTCGTATTATGCTGCCTACAAATAATATAAAGACGAAAGACGAAGAAAGCTAATGAACGAAAGGGAAAGAATGTGTATAGTGAGGCGGATGAAAGAGAAGGGAGACTCCCGATTTCGTTCACCGGTCGTCCTTGTATTTGGACTAGACCAGACTTGACTAGATTCAAGTTTTAACAAAACAATAACTTGTAGTTCACTAATTTATTGTCAGTAAGAGAAAAATTAAATTACTTTCCATTTTTGAATTATTTAATTACAATGTTGTATGTCACCTGGAAAACTATACAATATTTCAGTAATTAGAGAATGATCTTAGAGTTCCTTAACTCATGTTCAAATTCAAATTCACTTTTACAAAATAAATGTTTATGTTTTAAAACATTAACGATAAATGTGAAGTAAAAGTAACATGTTTGTTTAAGTATTTTTTAGAAAGTAGGTAAGTACCATATATTAGTATAGTTTTAAATCTCTTGAGTCTTGGCTTATTAATAATAATAATTTTAACTAATTAGCATACGACTTAGTTTTTTAGGTTACGTTGCCTATAACGGCGCAAACTAATTTTTAAACAGATGACTTAGATCATTTATGCGCCTAGATAGTTAAAACTAACCTCGATTATCAGCAATTCACGCACACTAACACAAAGTGTCATACAAATCGCGAGTATAAGGCGTAGCTTGTCACGCATACTAAACTAATATTTCTGGCCTGTTTTTAATCGACTGTCTAACAGCAAGATACTCTATCTAGACGGGTAAATTATCTAACGGCCGTTCCTAATATACTATCTACAGATAGAGTGTCAGTAAATAGCTATCAATAATCTGTCCCAATATAACCGATAAGTCATTCTTATCGCCTTATATTGGGACGCGTGAATTGTAATTTCCATACAAACTTTTATCGCTGGTAAGCTATACGTCCTCCCATTGACAGACATCGTGTCGGATAAATGAGTTACCGCCGATAAGTTTATTGGGATAAGTCAACAATAGTTACGATTTTAATCTCAAGTAGGCCACAACCGGAGATAGACTGAATATTGGGAACGGCCGTAGGACAGATGATTTACACGAACCGAATCAATAGAAACAATGCCATAAATCTAATTCTAGCTCTCAAGTCAAAACACACACCGCACATGCGCAGTTCGAACTGAAAAGTGGTGGAGTGTGCACGTGTTATGACACATATTATTACGTTCAATAATTTAAAACAAAATGAAGCCCATAAATCTTATGAAAGCTGATGCTGCTTGTGTTAAACAGTTCCTAGATTCGTTTGACCATGTGTTTTCTGATTGTGACGGTGAGTTATCGCGAGTTATCAATATAATATTCGTGCGTGCTCCATGTGTTAAGATATTATAATGCGTAAGATTGTCCTTGACTGATAGTAAGTAAATCTAAATCACATGTGTATTGTATCTTCATTTCATAATTTGTAATTAAATTGAGATTTGTTTATACAAATAATTCATCAATTCATGCGTTCATTAAAATATTTAAGAACTATTCATTTTAGAATGATATAAGTAATAAAAAAAAAAAATTGTTAATATTTTTCATTGGGAATTTTCATCTGTTCATAAAAAGTTATTTTATTTTTGTTATATTTTCTTTTGTATATAAGATTTATGTATTTTTAACAAGTAGGCATTTAATACGTCCATCATGCGAAATACTGAAAATAATTGAATAATTAACCCATTGAGAGGAATCGATATCAGCTGTTCCATGCAAACGTTATAGGCTGTTGCGTCCTTGGTTTCTAACCATAGGTAACTATTTTTTTAAATGTTAAATAGCAGTACTATCCGTTTCTTTCTGTTTTTTTTTTTAATATTTTTGATTTTGTGAGTGATTCATTTCATCAAACAGGACCTACGACAGTTGGTCCGACACAGATTTCTTACCAGTGGGATGCTGCTTTGCATAGGATGCCGGCTAGATTATGGGTACCGCAATGGCACCTATTTCAGCCTTGAAGCAGTAATGTGTAAACATTACTGTGTTTCGGTCTGAAGGGCGCCGTAACTAGTGAAATTACTGGGCAAAAGAACCTTAATACCTTATGTCTTAAGGTGACGAGCGCAGTTGTATTGCTGCTCAGAATTTTTGGGTATTTCAAGAATCCTGAGCGGCACTGGACGGCATTACAAATTTCAGGGCGCTTCAAATACCATCAGCTAAACGTCCTGCTCGATTATCCCCTATTGTCATGAAAAAAATTATGTCCTTCCCATTTAATTTCCGAAGTTTCATTACGGTTGGTTAAGTTTTAAAGGAGAGTATGATCTATACCGCAACCCTGATTTTTGAGTTTTAGTTCGAAATCGTAGTTTTCCTTATATTAAATGAGTAATTTTATCTCGTCCGCGTTAACGCATCAGATAAGAAATATGTTACGTTAGCTAATGTAATCTCTTTAATCAAAAGGCATAAAAGCCCATTATTTTCTGAAAATTGTTTCCTTAAGATTTTTTTTGATGTCACTTCTAACACTATGGAAGCAAATGGCGCTGTGAGAGAAATGAAGCGGTGCAAGAAACTCTCCCAGCATTGTTACAGTAAAATCGTTGATTTTGACACGATGAATATGATATCCAATTATAATTATAAAAAAAAATGTAATTTCTATTCACTTGTTGCTTTGCAGTTGCATCTACAGCCAGGAATACGTTGAAAAATTAGTTATTAAATTTTTGGTTGTAATTGTGATTTACACCATAATTACCACTATCTCAAAGCATCTTAAGTTCTAGATCTTAGGCCTCTATTGTAGTTGAAGTTCAAGTTGAAATCACATCTTCAAAATTGGGCTTACATGAGAGCTGTCTTTACAAAAATATTCTGGTCGGAATCTAGATCATTGACCCTATTGTAAAATTCAAATAAACATTTTTCTTTCTCTTTCTTTCTAATGTCTATTTGTCAAAAACAGTCAAATACGCACATAGATCAAATGGTTATTATCTTCACTAATCTACATAATACACATGTGATAATGTTTTGACTATCTCAGCCCTGCGGTCCATCAATTCCTCTGTCTGTCAGCTGCTGGCGGTGCAACTTCTGTGTAATAAGGGACATTAAAACACGAGAGTGGGTTCGCTCGGCTTCACCTCGTGTGATAATAGTATCACATGAGTGTTTTAACACCTAATTATCAACAGTTGCATACAAGACTTTATCAGCACCCATAATATGAATTAGAGGATTCATTATTATTCATTAAAAGATTCTGAAACAGTTAGCTTACTGCTAACATTAAAAAAACCAGTCCTAGTAACCGTAATATCATCAAAAGGAGTAGTATTGTGAAAATGGATGTTGTAATGTTGTACTGAATTTCATTACAACACTCGTTTGGATGATGTAATGGTTATTAGGACATTGGGTGTTTTAATGTTGGCATGAATTGAATGAATGAAGAATTGCATGCGTGTTGATAAACATACATTACATTTTTCCTTACGCTTGCAGTACTCCACATTTTGAGGGACTAGGGCAACATGAATAAATTAGGAATATCAATGTGACAAAACGATCGCCCTAGATTAGCTAAAAAATAGATTTTCCGAGGGAATGTAATATGACGTGGATGAATTAGATATGTTAGATATACCTACTGAGATACTCGTACAATATATTTACGTCGTTTAGATAAATACTACTTAGTAACTGGTAGTCTCTAAGCCATCTGTGAGTATTTCTATGTATATCTGTGATATCGATAAAACATTTCTGTGGTTCAAATATTATGAAAAACTTTTTTTATCTTTCTATCCCTCATTCGTTTGGAGCCGATGTAAGATGGGAGAAGAAAAGTTGGCCAGTATTAGTTACTCAAGCATATTCTTATAGTTGTGAATATTTTAAGCCCAGAGTTTTGTCAACCATGCCAGGCCTCGGGAAAAATAATTAAGAAAAGAATTAACAGATTCAATACTACAGAGGTAAACAAAAGAAGAATGCATCAGACCTGATCTTATCAATCTTATCAGGTCTGATGCAGGAAAAACTGAAGCAGGTGTAGGAAAAACTGAAGGACTCTTTTTGGAAATAGATACTCTCTCTTATGTAATAAAGTATCGAAACATGGGCATTACCCGCAGAACAAGACAAGACAGAAAGAGAATAATTAAGTCATAATTCACTTTAAAAGATTTTTTACTACAGTAGGTGTTTTACACACAAAGTTTATTATTTAGGTAATTAAAGCCATTACTTCGATCCCTTGGCATGGGTCATAGTCACAAGGGAAGTTCTGTGGCGATAAGAAACTTTTGTTGCAATAAGTTATAAATATCAGCTTCGAATATATGTATGTTATAATATTTTAGTAAGTATCTTAAGAGCTTTCGCTGCCTGAAACTCGTTCTTCATTTAAATTTATACGAAACTCACAAACTTATAGACACGAATTCACAAAGAGACAATGGAATAATTTTAGAATTTAATTTTAGGCGTTATTTGGCTCAGTAAAGCCCTTCCTGGTGCGGGGAAGTTCTTCGAGCTGATGAGGAAATTAGGAAAATCAGTACACTTTGTATCAAACAATAGCTTGAGGACGAGAAGGAACTATGAAGAGTATTTTGAGGATGCGGGTATTGAGAATGGTTATGTATGTGATTTTTTACGTAATTAATAGAGGACTTTGATGGATTACTCATTTAGAATAGCTTCCTAAAATTAGTTGTAGTTTTATCAAAAATAAATTTACGAAAGCCGTTGAATATATTACGTTCTACGTACATAATTTAAAATATTTAACTGCTAGGTGGATTGAGTGACTTGTGAGATACTGAAGCAATATCCGAAAAAAAACGCTTTAAGTTTCACTGTTATGTATAATGATTAAATGCCATGATTACTGTTTAACGGGCGAATTGCCAGTTACAAAATCGCAATCACTGACGTGCTCATGGTAGGCTCCTCACAAGAAGTGGAACTGGGTGTAAGATCTCTGCTCGCTGTGAATACTCGGGAATAAGTCCAGACATGAGAGCTTAAGTTTCCACCCCCCCCTCCCCACTCCCTCTGAAAATGCTCAAAGTAGATACAAATACAATAAGGATACGAAAAAAAGAATACTATATCAGATTTACGCTTCAGACATAAATATTATACAGACAGACATAATATAAATTCATGTACATACATGAATTTGAATTTGAATTTGATATTCACTATTAGGAAGTCAGTGGAAATAGATAAATTTTAAACTATAACGATCCACAAGAAAGCCATGTAGGGAGTAAAAGACTTAGTATATATAAATCCGATGTTTGTCTCCAGTGAACTCCTAAACGTATACCCGGATATTAATGGGAATTACTTCATGAAGTTCAGTTCAGTCCAACTTGAGAGATATAGATAGTTTTTATTTTGATTTGGGACCCATAATTATTTTTATTTCTAATATTTGTTTTGTATGGTCATATTATATTCTATGAGAAAATTTTTTGACGCACTGTGTAACAGTTCTACTGCAAAACAATTTCATTATAACAACAGGGAGCATATTTTACGAAATAAATCTTGATGTTATGAAGGACTATTGACAAATTCAAAGAATACGGTATTTATTATGTAAATAAATAGTAGTATAAATCTCGAACTATTGCAAATTCTGCGTTATTCTGGAAGATAAAGCCAATTTGGCTTTGATTAAACTGGGGTTTATATAATATAGAGCACGGAAGTATTGACTTCATCAGTTTCAAACAATTGACCGCGTGCAACGCAGAGCTGCTCGAATTGTCGGGATCCATAGACTGTGAACGGCTAGATCACTTCACGGCTTCATTGCGTGTCTTCTACCAAATTAATCACGAGGAGTTTTCCAAAGAGCTGTTTGACCTAATTCCTACCGCCGTATTTCATCTTCACACAATATGCTGCAAATTAGGATATCATCTCCAAAGTGGATGACTGGCATCTCTCTACAGTGCGGTTTTCAAAGAATTTTCTTTCACGTACAACCAAGCTGTGTAATTAGTTTCCAGGTCAGTTCAACATGGGTATCTTAAAAAAAGACTCTGAAAGTTTTTTTTCCTGAGAAACTCACCCTATATGAATGTTACACACCCAGATATCTGGAACCTTGTGAAAGATGCGTAAAAAATACACAGAAGCTGTGACTCTACTCGTAGAACTCTTGTCGCCAAGGCAACAGAAATTGAAGCACGTTTGGTCACGTGCCCTTCACTAATCTTCAATGTTAATAGCGAACGGCTCTAACCCTTTAAAGGATACTTCGCGGACTTAGGAGTTGCATTTAGTACAAGTAGATGAAATTTAAACCGAGAATAAAACTACTATACTACCAGTTCCATCGATTTACAAAATAATGTAAGATCGAATAAGTTTAGTGGGACAAAAGTAATAATATAATTTATCTTTTTTATAGAGGACCTACAGATTTGGGGAGCTAAGCGGGCAAAACTCTTTGCAAATTCAGACTACTGTATAAGATATTAAACAGATCTACTTGACAAATATTTATTCTATTTTCACTTTTAAATGCGCTTTAGTTCAAAACTTGCGTCTTACTTCGTTGATTCCAGCTGCCTAAGTCCACCACCAGACATTACGCCAAATACAAAATACCACCCACATCACGCTAAATTCTGGCATTCCACAACTTGCAAGAAATTTCCTGCCTCGCACAGCACTTCGTGGAATCAACTATCGGCTGCTGTTTTCCCGAACCGATATGTCTCAGGGACCTTCTAGAAAAGATCAAGGCCTTAAAGGCCAGAAACGCATCTCTTGACACCTGTTTTTGCGGATGTACATGGGTGGTTGGTTCACCACTCCTCATCCTTTGCCGTTTCTTGCCCGTTTCCTCCTCTTATAAAAAAAATAGTGTTAAGATTCAACAGACTTATTACATTGATGTAACATTTGGATTTTTTTTTTTGAAAAGTATTAAGACTCGTTGTCCATACTCCAAAAAGACTGGGCAATCCAACTAATTTCAAATACAAATACTTTTTTCCGACACTTTATTTCTGATAAATAATTCAATAAGAAACTGCTATATTATACTCCTCAAGCTGGTCTCAGTAATATAAGGGCTTTTTATTCGACTCAGTAACAATGTTGATAATGTATCAAAGAAATAAATATTACCATTAATATATTCTTTGTGATCCCTGATTGGGAATTCGAATATTTCTCCCTTATATTTTATTGTCCTCTGAAGATTGGATCTTCATACAAAAGAATGCTACACAGACGATATTAAATCATATATAAGAAGATATAATAAGCTATATACCAGTGTGATTAAAATACGAACAGATTAGGTTCAGCGCTTTGTCGAATTTGGTAAACTTGCTAGACTTACTTATGCCTAGGAATACAGATACAATATTATAATTTGCAAGGTTTTTATTAGCTTCACATGTCCATCTAAATAACTTAACCTAACCAGTGGGAGGCTCCTTTGTACAGGATGCCGGCTAGATTGAGGGTAATGGCGTCTATTGCCTGCCGTGTACCAGAAATCTGTGAGCATTATTGTATTTCGGTCGGAAGGGCGCCGTGGCTAGTGAAATTACTGGGCAAACGAGACTTAACATCTTATTATAGACGAGCGCAATTGTAGTGCCGCTCAGAATGTTCGGATTTTTCAATAATCTTAAGCGGCACTGCATTGTAATGGGCAGGGAGTATCAATTACCATCAGCTGAACGTCCTGTTCGTCTTGTCCCTTAGTGTCATAAAAAAATCATGGATTAGACCAGACAAAGGAACTTCGACGGACAAAAGTACATACACGATGTTTTGTGTACTCGTAAAAATAATATGATAGCCGCTTTTACGAAAAACATGACATTATGGCTGTTAACAACGTTAGCTGATAACGAGAGAACTCCGTTACAGATATAAGAATATTGTCTGATATATATATACATTAATCAGCTAGAAACATATTATATATCTTATTAATAATAGTTATCTATTTAATAGATTAGTAATCGCTTTATTATAATTCTAATTTTTAATATGAATATTAGGAACAAAAATAAAGGCGAATATTAAAATAATGATAGTTAATATCAAATTTCATAACTTATTAAGAATTCTACCCTTTGCGATTGATGCCAAATAAAATGGTTAGCTGCTTATCGTATGAAAAATAATAAATTACTAAACTTTATACCCAGAATTTAGTGGTCTGCCGTACCCTTAGTTGCTATAATAAACATTTCTTACTAACAGATATATTCGTCCATACTAAAAACACTTTCAAAAACCAAATCATTTTAAGCATATTGTAATCGAGTAGTTGATAACGACTTATGATATGCGCACACACACACATACACTCATACACACAAATCTTTATAAGCGAATTTTTTTATTTGTTTTAATTATAGCGTAATTAGAGCATTAAATGTTGTATAATATGTTTGTAATTTGTTTAATTTTTGTGTGAACCAACAGGGTTCAATATAAAAAAAAAAGAATAACATTAGAAAGAAACTATTGTTCAAAGTTTTTAAGGCTAGTAGAGTAAGTAAAAAGAAAATTAGAAGAATTTAAACCAAAAATATTTCTAACAGGTTACAGTATTGATTAAAAGCTTTTTTGTGAAATTTTCTGCTGATTTCCTTATCCGATATTCTTTGAGTGGACAAATAACTATTTTTAATTTTTTAGGAAAATTTGACGATACCTTCTATAGCCATCGCAGAATATTTAAAATCTGTTGATTTTAAAAAGACGGTTTACTCTGTAGCTTGTCCTCAAACCGCAGTCACATTGAGGTCAAATGGCTTCAAATGTATCGAAGGTGTAAGTATTAAACTTTGATAATAATTGATTTTCATAATACTACATGCAATATATAGATAATAATAGTATACAGATTAATAACATACAATATTCGCTATTGCTTCACGGCCGTTTTCAATAACCTATCTATCCTTAGTTTAACTTACTAGAGGAAGACAAATCTATCCTTTTACGCTTACTTACATTTCAATGACTTATCGACAGATAGCATTGGACTTTAACTAATAATATAACTATATTTGACATTACCATAGATAGATAAGATCTTGTCATTAAACGGTATATATATATCCTTAATATATCCTTAACTAGAGATACGTTATTGAAAACGGTCGTTTATTTGTTCTATTGTTTTTACTGTTAAATTTATTAATTGCGTTACTGTACATATAGGTATATTACATTATTGTGTTATTAAATGATTTGTATAAAAAGATTTGTGCAAAATATCAGCATTCCTAATAAAATATAATATCTTATCGATTTGATATAGAATTAGAATAGATAAAAACCAAGAAGACAATATACAACTTTTCAGTATTACGAGTCTCAATAATATAACTACCTAACGAATTTTCTTGGATAGTTAGTTAACTATATTTACTGTTTTGTAGTTTATTGAGAGCGTCCGTAAGATCTTCAGCGTTTTAGATATAGAAGATAATTCTTACTATATAAATAAAAATTTTTTACCAAGTTTGTAGTATTTAATAGATTAGTAATAGAATTATGCATAGTCCTCTGTTTTGCAGCTCGAGTTTTCGAGGTTCTATCTCCACTATAAATAATAAAATATATTAAGCCACGCCAGAGTAAGGTGTTGTAATATTAGTATATTTTTCCAGTGTCAAGCTTCCTAGCACATATCATATTAACAGGTATCACTGCGAAGACTTTTTCTACTCCCATGTAAAGAAGTATCCGTAACTAGTGGACTTACTAACGGCCGTTCCCAAAATTCAGTCCATCTCCGCTTGTGTCCTACTTGAGATAATGATTGTAACTATCGTTGATTTTTTTGTCCCAATAAACTTATTGACGGTAACTCACCTTATCCGTACACGCTGTCTGCCAATGGGAGGACGTATAGCTTACCAGCGATAGAAGTTTGTATGGAAATTGCAATACCGACAGCGATTGCCAAGAGAAGTGAAAGTTTATTTTGGCGCGTTAGAATTTTTAGATGGTTACTAGTTCTTAAGGGTTATTTTTTTGTGTTTTTTAGTACTACAAGTATTTTTATTTATTTCTGAAACTAATACTATTGCAATATTTTACATTTTACATATTATATTGTAATTGAAATGATTTGTAAATCGATGTAAAGAGTGGCCCTTTACGAAGTAGCGATAGATTCAATAAGAAATTTTTTTTTTTTGACATTCATAAGTGTCATTTCCGTGACCTACATGAATATACTGACTTTGATTTGATTTGATATGATTATTATATTTTGTTCTTACTAGCGTAACTTTTTTAATGGCCTTAGTACCAAACAATGCAATTATTGGATTTTATTGATTACTAGAAACTTTAAAATACATATAATATTCTTTAATGAATCATCTTTAACAATTTCGCTAGCTCTTGTATCATCATCCTTATAATTAAAATTATTACAATCTAAAAGAGAAACTATAGGTTCGTGGTAACTAAAATAGAAAAAAATTTTTTTGATTCGAGTAATATATCTACATTTTATTTATCTAGACGCGTTCACGGTCTGCTATATATATATGCATATATGCACACAATATAGGTGCGTTTCGTAACGGTGTCGCGAGTCCAGAGATTTTATCGCATCTAAAAATATGCGTACATGCGGTAAAAGACGTTTTCACTTCAAAAAAGCAGTTGTAAAAATGTTTAATTAATTCCGACAGTGAAGTAAACGTCCGTTCATACTGTTGAAGTAATAACGGTTATAACATGTTATCAACCGTATACTAGCGCATATACGAACAAAGCGTGAGATAGAAGAATATTATTTACCAGTGTGAGGCTCCTTTGCACAGGATGCCGGCTAGATTATGGGTACCACAACGGTGCTTATTTCTGCCGTGAAACAGTAAAGTGTAAACATAACTGTGTTTCGGTCTAAAGGGCGCTGTAGCTAGTGAAATTGCAAATGAGACTTAACATCTTATGTCTCAAGGTGACAAGGGCAATGGTATTGCTGCTCAGAATTTTTGGGTTTTTCAATATTCTTGAGCGGGCCTGCATTGTAATGGGCAGGGCGTATCAATTACCATCAGCTGAACATTCTGCTTGTTTCGTCCCTTATTTGCATAAAAAAATCTCTAGCAAAGATACAGCAAGATAAAAAGCAAATATACTCTTTTTAATCGATTTTGATTGACAAGTCGTAAAAAGTCATCAACGTTTCGAATTAGCTCCTAAATATTTTGAATATCAAACCACTAGTTAACACTTTGACAAACACAATTTGGTCACGCATAATGGGGCTGTCTGTTCGTCTATATGCTAGTTTGTGTTGCTAACGATTGGAAGGTGATTAGGTTTTAAGCATTTTTGTAATGATTTTTTTTTAAATATCAACTTTTAAACAAATTAAAATTAAATCGTACAATCTATTACTTGGTGTATGCCAATAAATGGACAGTGAAATGTTCCACTAAGTATTTTATTCACATTTCTTCCAGCCGGATCAAGCCCCAGATCATTATTCAGGCTTATACCAATATCTTGAAGACGACGAGGAGATAGGGGCCGTAGTGTTTGACAGTGACTTCAAAGTGAACATGCCCAAGCTTTACAAAGCTATCACCCATCTTAAGCGACCGGAGGTCATCTTTCTGAGTGGTGCCACCGATAAATACATACCCTTGCCGACGACAGGAGGGCTTGGTTTGGGTAAAATATAATTTCCTCGCTTTTGAAGCTTCGATGTCGGCTTTTAATAACTTAAGTCATTTAATAATAATTTTAACTTAAGTTTTAATATAGCTTCGTAAAGTTGTATTTGAATTTGCTCGTTGCTTCTTTAAAATCATTTTAAAAACTATTACTTATATGATTATTATAAAAAATGGCAGATTTAAATTAAATACTTTAAAAAGGATTTATATATATATATATAACTTATCAAAATATAAACATGCATATATTTTGGATTACGATATTCAAAACAAATGTTAAAAAAATGTTTGTGTGGTAAGGGTTACAATAACATAAATGACTTTCTTAATGATTCCACAGATTGGGAATGGAGCGACCGCCGTCAGGCTATTAAATAATAAATTTAATCGTACATAATTGCTTTGTAAACATATTTATTGATGAGGAAAAAAGCCCGCTGAGTTTGTTGCGCCCATTCTACTCAAATCATTCTTTTTGGAATGGGTGGTAGTTTTTGACTTTCAATAAGTGATGACATCCTATTTCGAGTAACAATATTTGAATTTGAATAATATTTCAGGCGCTGGAATATTCACAGACATAGTGATAGCCGAGTCTAAACGGGAACCAATACAGCTTGGTAAACCGGGAAGAGTGTTTGGTGAATTCGCAATGAAACGAGCAAACGTCATCAATGCAGGCAGAGTGCTCTTTATTGGTGATATGTGAGTAATATACGCTTCAATGTGGATTCTATGTAACATCTGGCTTTTGTTGTGGATATGAGGACATCGTGTTCCCATTTTTGGATATTGTATGAGTATTGCTTCACTATATTACTTCGAAAAAAGAATTGCTCTTAATAGTGATTTTCATTATTATAACACTAGAAATAAGGGATTGCTTGTAACTTATTATGGTAGGCTTTAAGGGTAAATGTATACACTGTTATAATAAAGCTCCCAGCAACTGTTTAGACGTTATCTATAAATAAATTTAGATGTTTTATTAAAAAATGTCTCTGTCGTAAATCCTACGACTCCACAGCTGAATATCTAAGTCTACTATCTATCTTATAGCAATAGCAATGACAGTACAATGTTGTATATGGTTATTAAAACGAGCTCAAAAAAAGAATGCTGGGAGACCTACTTGCGCCGCTTCTTCTCTCTCAGAGCGCCATTTGTTTCCGAAGCGGTACTAGCATCATGTATGTAGCTTATCTTTATCAAGTTTTAAAATGAAACTTTTATTACATCGTCTCAAACTTTTTCGTCTGTGTGTTGCGTGTCGCGTGACGGTCGGGCGGCGCCTATAGTTCGCAGCAGCTGACCGTGTAGTGTATAGAATATTACTCATTTGTGTCAGTGGTCCACGCTATATTGTTTGTTTTTATTATTTCCCATTATACAATTTTCCAAGTATAAAATTAAGATTAAGCTATTTTTATACCCATAATGGAATATTATTCCAAAAATATTTAGTTAAATATCTATAATGTGAAAAATAGTTTGACTTTTACCGTGCTTTCATAAAACCAAACAATCCTTTTTTTTATCTGTTGTTGATGGTCCTGGGGATACAGTTCAGTATCACTTATTTATCAAAGAGGATGTAAATACTACGTAATAAGGGGCGGGACTGCCTACGTAAAAAAAATATTTTTATTTAATATGAAACTTGCAGTGATTTAACATAAGTTTGAAATAGTAAGTACAATATTATGGCGACGAAGTATATTCCTGTTTGAAAGCGAACAGTTGCTTAAAACGTATTGGTTTTCGACTATCTCCATTTATTACATGATTATAGCTGTCATCTGTCAGTCTATCAATCACTGCACGTTCCATACAATCGCTTTTTTCTTGGAGAGTTACGCTATGCTGTTATTTATACTATTGTGTAAGCTTCTTCTTCTTTGCGTGCCTCTCCGACTAGCGAAGGTTGGCGGTCAGATTTGTAGTTTCAATTGTTTGTCCTTTGCGAGGCGAAATAGTTCGATGCCAGTCCACTCTCGGATGTTGCGCAGCCAAGACTTTTTTCTGCGACCTACGCCTCTTCTTCCGGCAACTTTTCCCATCATGATGAGTTGTAGGAGTTTGTATCTCTCGTGCCTAAGCACGTGCCCCAAATATGCGACTTTCATTCATTGTGTAAGCTAGTAAGATTTAATGTATTACTGTCCCCAATAAATAAAAAAGAGAAAAGTGCAATCCTCGTAATAGCAATAGTTAATTATGGTCACTATAATGTTAATAGTTCAAACATAATTAATTCATCGTGATCAAAATAATAACTCGACGTCACGGACTAGTAAAAAAATAAGGACTCCGTGTCACCTTACATAACAGTGTAGCACCAAAACAAGCCGATTAACGTGTAAATACATAGCGAAACGCACACACTTACACTACTACAGGCCGATAGGCGGTTATTATGAGAATTGTCATCGTCTATGACAGATCAGTTTGCGTCTAAGTGTTAAAACGATACTATATAAGTATTTGTGGCCATAAATGAATATTTAGGGGGAAAAAATTGTGTAAATAGTATCCCCCGTAACCGCACACACACTAGCATAACGGTGCTTCACTTGCTAATATCACGGCGCGGAGTCCTTCTTTTTTTATTCGTCACCGTGTATATCAATAAACATTTCCACCCCCTCAGCCGACCCCGCGTTAATACTAAAATCGACTTAGTATAGATAGTACATTATTTTATATTACCTTCAAGGATCAGAGAAATGTATTAGTGAAAAGGTTTATTGATTGTTAATTTCTAAAAAAAAGTGCAAAATAACAATGAGAAGCGCCAATAAATAAAATATGATTATTTGTGATGAAAATAAAAATACGACGTATGTACATATTATAAACAGTACGTATTTGTAAGTCTTCACGATTGCATACCAGTCTCAAGATGCTTTATATCAATAAACATTTATATCTTGTAAGACCGTACGTTGAACATAAAATTTTACGTTTACATATCAATGTACCGATACGTTTGCTCTTACCATAACCGTTTTCTTTGTTCTGGAAGGCTATTAGATCTAAAACATTTCACGGTGATAGTAATACGTAAGTATTAATAACTAGGCAATGCACTTGGGGTTAGATTTTATTTTACGAATGGCTGAGTGACATCCATGTTAACGTGATAATCTGAAACTATGTCAGCCACGACTGTTTACTTCAAAGGCAAATACAATAATTATTTTACGATTACTCTCAAGGCTGGATAGAGATGTAACAA
>CATIXQ010000005.1:1880680-1897977 GCA_949711755.1 Leptidea juvernica | reverse complement strand
GTATCTGAAACCAGACAATTCTGTTCGGAGAAGACGTATTTCCTCAACGAGAGAGGAGCTGCCCGATTCCTCCAAGTCCAAAGATACCTCTCTTTTAACACATTCTGTTTTTTTCGTTGAATGTTTTTTTATGCATGTTGTGCACGTCCATTTATTATTTTTTTATAATTTATTGACCAGACTAGCATATCAAGCTTGGACTACACATTAAATACATTTTAACTGCATAAAAATATCAAATAAATAGATCTAGAATACATCTTTAATTAGGGCTTCCAATAGGAAAATGGTGCGGGATCCCGCAATACCGAGATCTCGGTATGATTCTATCCACAAGGGACTATTCTTGGACCCTTCTTCTTCCTAATTTATATAAATGATCTACCTAACCTTGTAGAAAAAAAACACAAGGTGGTATTGTTTGCGGATGACACTTCACTTATATTCAAAGTGAAACGAAGCCAAGTTTTATATGACGAAGTAAACAATGCTCTATCTGACATCGTGTACTGGTTTAGCGCCAATAACTTATTGTTAAATAATCATAAAACCAAATATATTAAATTCACCGCGCCAAATGTCAAAAATGTAGATGCGAATATTTTATTAAATGGAGAGGTGGTAAAACCAGTGGAATCTGCTATATTTCTTGGCATTACTCTTGATTCCAAATTGCAGTGGGGCCCCCATATTGAAGGATTGGCGAATAGGCTTACTTCTGCAGCATATGCGGTTAAGAAAATCAGACGGTTAACTGACATAGATACGGCGAGATTAGTATACTTTAGTTATTTTCATAGTATTGTGTCTTATGGTATATTGTTATGGGGCAGTGCGGCCGATATTAATACTATCTTTGTGCTGCAGAAGAGGGCTATTCGCGCGATTTATAACCTGACCTAGGTTAGACCTAAAGGTCAAACTTAAATTGCGGGGAAAAACATGTGTCGTAGGTACAGCATATCGGCCACCATGGTTGGATGTCGATTTATTTCTAAATACACTCACAGAAGCTGTTGGCTCATTTGTATGGTGTGAGCATTTAATTATATTAGGCGATTTTAATATCGATGGCTTAAACAAAACCAGTTTAAGTTATAACTTAAACTGGTTTTGTTTAAGCCATCGATATTAAAATTTTATAAAAAGTTTGAACACTTTATAACAGCGTTTGGTTTAGTGCAACATGTAACGCAACCAACACATTTTACATCACATTCAGAATCCTTTAGTTTAGTTTGTACAAATAAAACGCTTAGTTTAGAGAGTATAGTGGTAGACTACATAGAGTCACTTAGTAGTCACGCATTTATAACGTGTACATTAAATATACCAAAAAATAAAACACAACCTAAACATATTGTATGCAGACCTATTAAAGACATTGATTCAATTAATTTCATTTATTCGCTGAACAATATTATCTGGAAAAATTTATTATTATTAACTAATGTCAATGAAATTGTATCTTTGCTGACATATTATATTATAAATTTGTTCGATTTTTACGCGCCAAAAAAAATTATACATATTAAAGAAACCCAATTTCCATGGATTACTTATAACATTAAATTAACAATGAAACGTCGTGATGATGCACAAAAATTAGCAAAACAAACAAAACTTGAGTCACATATACAATTCTATAAAGAATTAAAACGGTATGTTCCTCAGGCTTTGCATAGGGAAAAGCAAGTGTATTTCAATACGTACATTAACTCTAATATTAATAATCCTCAAAAATGAGGACACACATAAAACATAATATTCGCATAAAATCAAAAGAACACAACCCATTACCGCCCCACTTAAATGATCCAAATAAAATTAATTCTCACTTTTTGAATATCCCTGGAACTAATCTAGCAACATTATCAACCCTTACGTATTTTGAGTTTCACCGTTTCGGTAACTCTACTTTTGACTTTATGACTGTTAACGAAAATTCTACTCTTATGGCTATAAAAGGCACATTATTAACACTTCTTTCAAAACTAATACTTTTCCCGACCTTTGGCGGCATGCCTTGATTCGTCCTCTGCCAAAAAATACCTACCACGCAATTTTTCCAACCTAAGACCAATTAGTATACTTCCCTGTCCTTCAAAAATTATAGAAAATTGTGCATAAGCAATTGATGAGTTACTTAGAAACTCAAAATATACTACCGGATCACCAATCCGGTTTCAGAGAACAGCGAAGCACAACAACAGCCCTCATTCACGTAGTAGATAATATTTTGGCAGCGCAAGAGGAAAAAAAAGTAACAATTTTAATACTTCTTGATTTTTCACGTGCTTTTGAAACTTTAAATATAAATCTCCTACTTTCCAAGCTAGCGTACTATGGTTTTAGTGAAAATAGTATTAAGTGGTTTGAAAGCTATCTCACTAATAGAACACAGACGGTCTCAGTGATAAATGAGCAGGGTAACACAAAATTTTCAGAACGTGACACTACAACGAGGGGAGTTCCTCAGGGCTCTATTTTAGGGCCCCTTATTTTTATTATATATATTGCAGACATAATTAAAAAAAATAAAACACTGCAATTATCAAATCTACGCTGATGATATACAGCTATATTTTTCTTTTTCGCCACACGAAGCCCAACAGGCAATATATATTATAAATGCTGATCTTCATGAAATATTCATGTGGTCTGAAAAAACTCACTGATTTTAAACCCGAATAATACAAAATTTATGATCTTCGGCAATTGTAACGGCTTAGAGTTAATTAATGAATTCAATGTAAGAATACTCATTAATGATAAGGATATCGGACGCGTACAAGAAGTTCGCAATCTTGGGTTGATAATGGATGAATCCTTAAGATTTGAGCATATAAATAAAGTCATTTCCAACAGTTTTTATAGATTAAAAGTTTTGTACCAAATAAGACCATTTATAACCACAGAATTGCGCATACGTCTTTGTGAGGCTCTTGTTCTATCCAAGTTTAACTATACCGATACAGTGTATGGTCCGAGGCTGTTTGGCAGAATAAGAAAGTCAATACAAAGACTACAAAATGCATGTGCTCGTTTTTGCTGGGACATACCGGCCCGACAACACATTTCTCCATACCTCAAAGAAGCAAATATTTTAAATATGGATGCTCGTAGACGACTTCATTTAGCCACGCTTCTTTTTGGTATTATTAAGACAAAAACGCCAAAATATTTATATACTAAATTGGAATGGCTAGGTCAGTGCAGCCAGTTAAATTTTGAAACAAGGTTCGCATTCAATGTCCTGTCAGTCCCACTCCATCATTCCGCCTCTTTTAGAGGAAGTTTTAGGTACAGTGCCACCAAGTGCTGGAATGATATACCACCACCGTTTCGCAATCTGAAGACTGTTGGAACTTTCCAGAAAAAAGTTAAAAATCTCATCCTTACGTCTATTTGAATTATTAAGTATCTGCTTACAAATTATGTGCGTAAGTCCTACAATATAAGATTTATCTTATTAATAATACATAATGGGATCGAAGTTTTAGTTTGTTTCTGCAAATATTTCTAAAATTGCTATTATTTTAATATTTATGTATGTATGTATATTTATGTAATTTTCTGAACAAGTAGAAGCTAATTTCAAATTATCATCTTTAAAAATAATATTATGGAACCTATAAAACTAAATTTATTTTTTAACAATAGTAGTTACTCAATGGGTCACCTGGGGGCTGCTGAAAATCAGCGCTGTGTTGGTATTATTCCAATACAGCATGACGCTGAGTCAGTTCCTCATGATAACAATAACTGCTACACAGTACTTTTAAATTAAGATAATCACTATAATATTATGCATACATTTGTTTCATTTTTTTTTATCATTTGTATATTTTTATGCTAAGTATAAGTTTTTAATTATTATTTTTTTACCTCTAAGTCTTTTTTAGTTGTATTATTTTGTGTGGTTTGTGTTTGTTATTAATAAAGTTTTCATTCATTCATTCATTCATTCAAATTGAAGAAGACGTGAAAAATGCAGATAAAGCCCTAAAATATGCATAACCTACTTCAATATTTATAACCTCTAGATAAAAGTAAACGAAAAATCTGAGATAATTTATACGTCTAGATAGAGTCTCTTGCTGTTAGACAACCCAAAACACATGGGCTAGGAATATTAGTTTAGTGTGCGTGAATTTTTTTCGACGTTTTCACAGATATCATAGTATGGTCCCGAGTTCGACTCCCGGTAGGATCAAGCATTTATATGATGAATGTTTCCGAGTCATGGATGTTTATATGTATTTATGTATGTGTGTATGAATTTATGTAAATTTAAGTAAGTATATTGTATGAAATATATATATTGTAGTCTTGCAACCCATAACACAGGCTATATATGCATAATTTGGGGCAAGATAATTTGTGTAAAAAAGTGTGTCAATATTATTATAATATTATTATTAATATTATCTAGACGTATAAAGGATCTAAGCAAAAAATAATAATAATATACATTTTGTACCAAATTTTATGGACGATGCGGGACTGCAAACAATGCGTATCCTGAGAGGCCTGGTCAATAGCTTATAAGAACTCGCCGTTTGTTTTAAAATTTTATTGATTTTAGTTATTTATAACATCAATTATTTATTACCTTTCAATGATATGTTTCTAGGCAACCTAGAAGCCTTTATTTCAGACATATGTCAAAAGTGAAGCCTTCGTGGTTATTTTTAATGACAATCATAAGCTATCCCTCATGTTTCCTCGATTTGATCATTTTGAAGTTTGGGTGTACCTATGTCTCTGTACATACATAACACAAATGGTCTTTCCATTTAGCAAAATAAAACAAAAACTAATAAAAATTTATAGAATCTGTAAATCTTTTTGGTAGGTATTTTAGTGAATAAACTTTCTAATACGATTTAAAACTATGCAAAGAGTAACTGGGGAAGGACAGCATAGCAGAAATGAAATAAATTTGAGTAGGACTTTGACTAAGACTTCTCGTCAAACCTAACATTTAACTAGCCAAATCTGGAAATGCCGGCGCTTCGAAGTTTGACACAACATAAAACATGCTAGCTGCTATCCAACGTGGTAATGCTGCCAGTATTCTTGATACGCTTCCCCGTAATGATAGTTTCCATTTTATATAAATATAGTTATAAGATTTGTTTGAATAAATGTGTAGCCTCTAGACCATAACCATTATTTAATTTAAGGGACATACAAGAATATTACTGAAATTATAAAATATCAAGAAAGTACGAGTAATAATTAACATTAAAAATTATCTAGAAAGTAATAATTAAAATTGATGTATTCTCTATGAACCATAATGGAAAGTATACTGCTCCTTTGTACTTATAGTCTTCTGAATATTGAGCGTTCATATAAAATTTGTTATTAGTAGCTGATGGTAAATAATGTTGCATTGTTGTGAATCTGACATGGTTGTCTTAAATTTCAAAGAGCCTCGGCATAATGCAACCAACGATATATTACATTTTCAAATTTAACCATATTAGAAATAGAATATGATAAATAATATAATTAATGAATTTTGATGCCAATGAACTTTCCGATAATAATCTTCTTAACGCCAATAAGTATTTTATATTGTTCCATTTATAAATACTCAAAAAATTTAAAATCTTCATAAGCTTAAAACTTGATAAACACCTAAAGCATTTTATTGACTTTCGTTGTGTGCAAAATAAATTCTTATGTGGTAATTCATTCATCTTTGTCCATGTTATTCATTTCTCATTTCGTATTTTTAATTTGAATAGATAGAGAGATAAGGATTTTGCCATATTAACAACAAAATTTTAACGCAAATATATTATGTATTTTAAATTCAATATATGGGAACCCTAACATTGGATATAGGTAACCTTAATAATGACAAATAAACTCCCGCCTCGAAAACGTACTTTAGGAAATGACTTTACCAGAATGTAGGCTTACTAATGAGTTACGAGTTGTTATTATGAAAGTTGAAGCCCTCGCCACAGAAACTTTGAATGAAAATAGTTGGAGAAAGTTGATAAAACTGAAATGACATTCGCGTAATCAGTTTAATGACTTCCCACATTATAAACTAATTCCTCACGATAACTATGCCTATTATTTGGTTTACTTTTGTATTTTTACCAGCTTTTTGTATAAACATTAATTTATGTTTTATTATTTGTCTAACTAATTCTTAAACTGAACAAAACGTTTCACGTTTGCATCAAAAATGTTGATAAGTGGTGCTGATTTTAAATTGAAAATTATTCCGTTTCTTGGAACAATAGATCGTTTCAAATGTGCCACAAAACAATCATGTAGAAAGCTAAATAAGAAGGTAATACCAAATATTATGTTGTAACTGCTAATTCCTATAGGTATATAGATATATAGATTCTTATAGGTACATAATTTATTACAATATTCAGGGACTTGTACAGCAATGGTGTGCAAAATGATACGAATGCGCTACAAATAAATTAAGAAAACCACAGTGAAAATTTATCGCCATATATTATATTATCGTAATAGTAGTTTCGTTATATAAAGACGTTGTGATATTTGTACTATGATTATAAGTTTTATTATAATTCTCAGTACTGTATACTCAAACACACCATATTAACGCGTTGTAAACTAATATGGTATCGAATCGCTGACTGTCTATATGTCTCCCACAGGCGACATGTTTATCGTCGCTTCACTTCGTCACTTCGAGTACCTTTTTATTTAGATTTTTATGGGAGTAATCTTTCTATGGCATCTTCCAACATGATATTTTACTATACCGTATTGGAAGATGCCGTTGAAGCTTAAGGAGTCCATTCAGGAAACTCGACAGGGTACCAAGGGTATCACTAGAGCTTAGTACGTGAGAGTATGATATTACGTTTGATGAGTGGGAGCCGGAATTATGAAGCTCTTCAGCAAGGTCAGATTAGACTTTTAAGCCCTTATACAGAGAGAATACTAGATGAAAAAGAAAAGGACACAGTGAAATACCCGAAGTGAATACCGCAGAATATGATTTTAATCATTTGCTTCGGATTTTACCACTAACTGATTAGCAACAGAAAGATATTATTCAATAGATTTAGATCTTTCTGTTTCTTGCTTATGAACTTTTTTTTAATTGTTTCTCTCACTTTCTTAGTCAGTAAGTAAAGTTCATATCGGACAAGCACGGAAATATTGTCTCCTGCGATGTTCCAGTGAAAAATATTTGTGAGCTGTTAGCAAATGCGTGTGCTGCTACAGACGAAAAGGTGCCTGCACCACATTTGTAAGCAACACATCAAACCACATAAAATATTCAAATGTCGTTTACAAAATCTCAGGGAAAAAATGCAATAATAATAATGATATTGACACACTCCCTCACAAATAATCTTGCCCCAAAATAGGCATAGCCGATAGTATGGGTACAAGACAACGATATATTTAATGCAATATATCTACTTCAACATACATAATAGTTATTTATGCAACTGTTGTGTAATAAGGTATATAAACACGAATGTGGATTTATCACACGAGGCGAAGCCGAGTATCACATGAGTGTTTTAATACCTAATTATCAACAGTTGCATACAAGACTTTATCTACACCCAGAATATGAATCCTCTAAAAGATTCTGCAACAGTTAGCTTACTGCTAACATTAAAACACCAGTACTAGTAGTAACCTTATATCATTCATTACTGATTATATACAAATAAACTTAGTATTAATGAAACAATTATTTATTTTAGTAGTATTTTACATTTTGTATAATGCAATAATTAAAATTCACTCAAATAGAATGTTGTTTTGCAACATTTAAAATGAATCGCTCATTTTATGTAGACAAAACAATAAAAATATCGAAAAAAATGGCGGGGATTCGAATAACCTACTTTTTTTTATGTCGCGCGACGTTCTGGTAGTGTGGAACGCGCGTAAACGAAAATGTTCTTTTTTTGAAATTCATACAGATACCACGCATCGAGCAATAAGAATGTGGCTGTCTGTTGAAACTCTTTGCGCATGAAGGGATCGAAAAAAAAAACGTAGGAGTGTTGTTATGAAATTCAGTACAACATTACAACACTCGTTTGGATGATGTAATGGTTATTAGAACATTGGGTGTTTTAATGTTGGCAATAAGCTAACTGTTTCAGAATCTTTAATAGAGGATTTAAAGCATGGGTGTAGATAAATACATATAATCATCCATGACTCGGAAACAAGCATTAATATTCATCAAATGATTGCACCTACCACGAATTCGAAACCTGGACCTCTAACTCAGTAGGCAGGGCCACTAACCACTAGCTATAGGGCAATGATGTCAGCGTTGACTCTACGCCAAGGAGGTATTTCTGCAAAACAGGAAAACCACAAAATACTCTTACTATACTGAATAAGCGACTAATTCCATATGAGTATAAGGAAAACATTCAGGGTATAATGTTTTAATTATATAATAGGTTGGCTCCATTCTGGACTATTTTTATCACATGTATTTTATTGTGTTCTTAGAATAGATAAAAAAATCAATGCTTATCTAACATTGGCCTTAAATGCTCAATTAAGATTATTTGTATTTCAACAGATATCCACAATCTCAAAGCAAGTATATCAAAACTTTATTCCATTGAACTCATTAGCGGGATGTTGCGAAGTTTCAAAGATTTTTATAGCCGTGGTTATACCTCCATTACTGATAAACAATATGTCCCGGCATGTAGTAATAATACTTTAGGTATAGTTATCATAAACTATTTCGGCGAAATTACCCCCTATAGGGGGTGAATTCCAAAACCCTACCTGCAGCTTCTTTTATTTTTATCTTATCAAAATTAACCTTAATTTGTAAAACAATGGCGGTTAAGTTTTACGTCCTGTATGGGATCTATGTTGGTCTCATTTTAAAGGCAAGCTGTGAGTAACTAATACTATAAAAAATGCTGGCAAATAAGTGTATTTTGTACTTTCCAAAGGGAAATGTTTATTTATTAGAGTATTTGAGCACATCTGGGCGTTTTATATTAAATTTGTGCAAAAACTACACTACACATTAAGTCTAGTCTCGCTATTTCTGCTAATACATCTATTTCCGATCTCAACTATTGGAAACACAAGCAACTGGTAATCAGCGAATCTCAAATCTAAAGTATTGTTATGACATAGCGGGATACATTGTAGATTAATAAAAAAAAGTATTCTAGCCAAGCTCGGCCAACTTCTACAAAAAACCTAATCAAAAAGAAGTATCTTTACGATTTCCTATGACTTCAATACAAATTAAATTGGTACCAAAATTTGTGTGATGCGGTTTCAATGTAATGCAAAAAATTACTTATGTCTGTATTCTGTATGTTATAACTTCCCAGAATTTGATTCTCGTTGTTAACACTATCAAATCGTTATAATACAAATGTTTTGCATCAAAGGTAACAATTTAATTACTGGTACTTACTGTACGAGTCCCCGATCTAGGCTCGCCAGAAAAATGTATCCCGTATAAGGAGAAAGTTACGTTGGTGAGTCAAAGGCGAAGTGCAATTAAAAAGATTATTCCATGCATGTCAACGATGCGACCCATCCTGTGTATGTGTATATAGTCATTGGCTTAGAATAATAACTTATTATAAGACTTCAGAAAAGGAGGAGGTTCTCAATACGTCGGTATCTTTTTGAAGTGAAACTTCTTTATCGACGTATGAGAGAGACATATGGCAAATCGTCACAATTTTCGGTTACGCGCCATTTTGTTTTTTTTATCCAAGATGACTGCCGTGCAATTTTATTATTTCAACAATATTGATATTGTATCGGAGGTTCTCGAGGGTGAAGCCAACGAATTTGGGATCATTTTTGAAATCCAAGATGGCCACCGCGCAAATTTATGATTTCAACAATATGGATATTGTATCCGAGGTTCTCGAGGGTGCAGAGAACGAACTTGGGATCATTTTTGAAATCCATGAAGGCCGCCGCGTTAATTTCTGATTTCAACGATTTTTGTTCCATGTGGCACAACAATTCCGAAAGATGCATATAAGCTGTTTGGCATTAGGGTTATCATTATAACCACCAAGCAATGTTTTTTTTTATGAGATGGGGCATACGGGCAAGAGGCTCACGCGATGGGGAGAGGTGAGGCAACCACCCATGGACATCCTCAACAACAGGTGTGTCAAGAAATGCGTTGCCGGTCTTTAAGGTGGGAGTATGCTGTTTTCTTCACATCTCTACGCAATGTTAGAGAATCAAGCCGATCGGAGATGACTTGATCGTCACTGATTCGAGCCGGTCTTCGTTGTATGCGGTCAAATGCGCCCAGAGGTGAGAACAGTACTCTGTGTGAGGCCGAATTTGCGCCTTATAAAGTTGCAGGCGGTGGCTTTTAGTGAAGTACTGTCTTGCCTTACTGAGTACACCAAGCTTTTTTGATGCTAGTTTGGCCTTCTCTTCCAAGTGACCACGGAACTGAACGTCGCTCGATATATCGACGCCAAGTATGCCAATACAGGCTGTGGCAGTTAGAGGAGTGATCTCGAATCGAGGGGATACGACAAAGGGAGACTATTTAGTGGTGAACGCACAAACTTGTGTCTTCTTGGGGTTGAATTGGACTAAGTTTTGTCGGCCCCATTCCGAGACTTTGCAAAGCATAGTCTCGATTTCAGACACAAGTTTGTTCCGGTTCTCGTCGACGCTATCCCCGGACATGTTGGCACGGCCGATGTAGGAAGCATACCCTGTGCTGTCGTCCGCATATCAATTAGTATTACTGATTTGCAGCATATCATTGATATGCAGAAGAAACAGCGTAGGGGATAGCACGCAGCCTTGCGGGACACCAGAGTTTATGGGTTTTAAGTCGGAGCATGCAACGTTGATAACAACCTTGATGCTCCGATCAGCCAAAAAGCTGCACAAATTCTCGGGAAGCCCATAGGATGGCAGTTTCGCTACAACCGCTTTATGCCACATCCGATCGAAGGCCTTCGCTATGTCAAAACTCACCGCCAACGCCTCTCCCTTCGACTCAACCGCTTGCGCCCATTTATGGGTGAGGTATGCAAGAAGATCACCAGCTGAGTGACCCTGACGGAAACCGTACTGGCAGTCGCTGATCAGCTGGTGCCCCTCTAGGTATCCCAAGAGCTGGCGGTTGATGATCGGCTCCATTACTTTGGAGAAAATGGATAATGGCAATGGGGCGGTAGTTGGACGGATCTGAGCGTACACCTTTCTTAGGGATCGGGTGCAATAAAGCCGCCTTCCATAATTTCGGGACTACGCCTGATGAGTAGGAGAGCCGGAAAAGACGGGTAAGGACCGGCGCCAGTTCCGGAGCACATATCCGCAGCACTATCGGGAGAATGCCATCGGGCCCGCTCGATTTGTGAATGTCCAAGGTGAGAAGCGCCTTAAGCACGGCGCCTTGCCGGATTTTTACCTTCGGCATGCATGACTCGCACCGCGGAATATGCGGTGGTGGTGCACCTTGGTCATCTAGAGACGAGTTAGACGCAAAGAGGGATCCCAGAAGATCAGCTTTCTCTTTCGCGTCATGGGCAAGCGAGTCATAATCAATAATTCTAATTGGGAGAAGAGGAATAACTAATAATAAGGATATTGCTAATTATTTCAAATTGCGTAGCAACTTAGATAATGTAAATAAAATAATTTTGTTTGGGTTACCATTCAGTCAGAGCTTGCCAGAACGAGAAAATAATCATAGACATAAGTTAAATTTATATATGCATAACTTGACATGTCGTCATGGTCTTTTCCATTTTATGGACACCAATAAGTTTATTGGAAAGTATTTTTATTTGACTAAAGAAAATTATTATCTTTCTAAATATTGTATTCGACAATTAGCACATGTGCTAAATTATTATTTTATTAACTTATCCTGTTCGGTGGACAGACAGACACCTGCTTCTATTGAGCAGGTTAGTAGTACCTTTGGTATTAAAACTGTGGAATATTTTCCAAACCATTTAAACTAGTTTACAGGACAACTGAGAACAACTCCGGCAGAAGATTGAAATGTAATACAACAAAAAATAATAACTTGAATATAAAGCATAGCACACCCGTATTAGATAAATTTAATAATAAAAATTTTATTAACCTGGTGCACCAAAATATTCAGGGCTTGTCTGGGAAACACTTGGAAATTGAGTTGTTTTTAAGTAATAATGATATTGATATACTTTGTTTAACAGAACATTGGTTAAAAAGTCATCAGCTTATGTTTAATTTTGGCAAGCACCAGGTTGCTAGTTCGTTCAACAGACAAAATGCAATACACGGGGCTCTCTAATACTGATTCATAACAGTGTAGCTGTACCTACAACCAATAATATCAATTAATACAAATGTCTAATACCTAACTTGTAACGTAGCATTATAGATCGTAGAAATAGTAATCGTGCATAATAACTGTAATAAGCGTATGCCGAAAGATTCGTTCTGACAAGAACATTTTATTTTATATAACGTAATATTAGCTCTGATAAGAACCATTTCATAATGCTGTACATCAACTCATAGAATCATACAGATCACCAGTAGTCATCTCAGTGAAGTTTCAAGCATCGTACTTTCTCTCGACGATCGCAGACATACTCACGTGATCAATCATATGCTCCGCGTTACACAACCGCGCAGCAAGGCCGAGTGTCCTCGAATGACGCGTCGGGACTCGGGCGTCGATCGTTATTCATGCAATTTTAATCAATGAGCAATAGCGTAGGTGCGGAATGCTCATTGACATCGTATGATCGAGGTTCGACGCGAGTTTACATAAACTGCGATATCATTAGTTTTAGAACGAGATAGAACATATAATATTATTCTCAATTCTTCAAATGAAACGTTTTACTATTGGTTAAAATGTAAGCTTTAGTATTGGTGTGTATTTTCTGAACTTGTAAATATTTTTTAAGTAACGATTATAATTGGGTAACTAACTAGTTTTAAGGATTTTGTATATATATCGTGTAACTTTTTAACAAATCATGACAACGGAACTGTCACTGGCTCCGTTGTCAACACCTCCCGACGTCCCTCTGGAGAACCTTTCCAACTGGTTCAATCCAGGAAGAAGCGCCACTCCAAGCGCTCAGCCACCTCCACGGATAACGTACTCTCCGCCCCAACCCCTGTCCCTCTAATGTCTCTCGACATTAGCTTGCCCGAGGTCTCTATCACCTCATCTATGAAGCCAGCCACGCGCTGCACGCCTGTCCTCCCTGCAAATAAGCCCCCACCGCCTATCGTCATCCGAGACAAGGCAAAGTGGACTTATGTTGCACAGCTCTGCGCCGACAAAAAGGTGCAATACACCCGAGCTACCAACACGGGTGAAGCTATCCGCGTAGTCGCCCCGACTACGGAGGACTTCCGAGTCTTCACTCGCCTCCTCACTCATAAGAGTGTCGCATACCACATTTATGCGCTCCCGGAAGAGCGCAAAGTGAAAGCCATTCTACGTGGCGTCCCTTATGAGCTCCCCAGTGAGGTCATCCTGGAGGACCTGACCATGCAAGGGTTCAAGGCCGAGGCTGTACACAAAATGTACAGCCGATCCGGCAAGAAATACCCTCTGGCTCTGGTTATCCTAACCAATGTCCCCGAGTCAAGGGAAATTTTCAAGAGAGAGCTCATCGTATGTGGGCTCTCAAACATCCGAGTAGAAGCTCCACACAGACGGGGCTTCCCAGGGCAGTGCCATCGCTGCCAGCTTTATGGCCACGCAGCTGCAAACTGCTCAGCCCCGCCTAGGTGCGTCAAGTGCCTAGAGCCTCACACTACTAAGGAGTGCAAACGCACCCGCGATGTGGAAACTCCTCCCGCTTGCGTCCTTTGTTGGCAGGAAGGACATCCCGCGAACTACCGCGGATGTCCCCGCGCCCCTCGTCCCTCAACAACGAAGACTGCTAAGAAGCAGTCTTCAAAACCAGGGCCACCTCCGGCCACTGGCGCGAACTTTCCTCAACTGAGGAACAGGACAACCGGGCCTTTACTCTCCACTTCTTGGAGACAAGCAGCCCCGGTCTCCCAGACATCTAATGTCAATTCCCGCCCCGTGCAAGTCACCCCGAGTGGCCGCAGATGGGCAACACCTCCTCAACCAGACTCAGGAATCGCCTTGGTCAAGGGTGTCGCTCTTAATTTAAGGGCGATCGAACCACTCGATGACCTGGGCTCCGACCATCGTCCAGTCTCCCTCAAGCTCGGGCCCCATGCCCCCACCCCTACCACCACTCACCCTAAAACCCTCACCAACTGGGAGGGTTATAGGGAGTCTCTTGCATCAACTTTTGATGCCCCTTATTCACCATATGCAATCTCGTCCAACTGTTTCGATAGTACGGATAAGATTGACATCACGGTAAAAGCACTTACCCAAACAGTGCAGTCCGCTCTCCATGACAACGAGCGGGTGGTTAAGGTTAACAGCCATAAGCTCCCGCTTGATGTCATGAACCTCATTAGAGCCAAGAATGCAGCTCTCAGAAGAGACGCCAAGTACCCAACGCCCAACTATAGGTCACGCGCTAACTTCCTCCAGAGCCAAGTTAGGTTACGTCTCTCCGAATTGAGGAATTCCAATATTCCACACTCCACCTTTGATACGCCCCGACGGCAGTACAGCTTTCGAGGACAGGGATAAAGCGGAGTGTTTTGCTGAAAGCATTGCTTCACAATGCTCACCCAGCACTTCTTCTTTTGAACCCCTCCACGTAGCGTCGGTGGAGAATGAGGTCAGACGTCTGAACTCAATGCCTCTCACCGACGATCCCATTCCAACTACTGTAGAGGAGGTTAAATCCATCATCCGTGGATTAAAACCTCGCAAAGCTCTAGGAGCCGACGGTATTTTCAACCTGGCGCTCAAACCCTTCCCCGATCAGGTGATCTTCTTTCTTGCCCTCCTCTTCAACGCCTGCCTCGACCACTGCTTCTTTCCAACCGCTTGGATATAAGCCATAGTTATAGGGATTCCTAAACCAGGGAAACCCCTCAATATCCCCTCCAACCATCGCCCCATCAGCCTCCCCAAGGCTATGGGGAAAGTCTTTGAACGGGTTATTCTGTTCCGTATGAGAAAGCATCTCTTTCCAACGGACGGCCCTCCCTTAATAATACATCAACAATTCAGCTTTCGTGCTAAACACTCTTGTCCTCAACAAGTCCACCGCATTGTAGAGTACATCTACAGCGGATTCTATCCCAAACGTAAAAAGACAATCGCTGTCTTCTTCGACGTCGCCAAGGCTTTTGACAAAGTCTGGCACGAAGGCCTAATATATAAAACTCCACGCTGTAGGCCTCCCATCCCGATTAGTCCGCATAGTGGCTTCTTATCTTCACAAACGTACCTTTCGTTTCAGACACGAAGGTGTCCTCTCCTCCCCTCGCCTGCTCACGGCTGGGGTACCACAGGGCTCAGCGCTCTCACCACTTCTATACATATCGTATACCAAAGATATTCCCATCCCTAGAAATGGAGTCCAACTCTCTCTCTTCCGCTCTCTACGTCCAGTCCCAACAGATATCTTCAGTCCTCTCCAGGCTCCAACGCTCAGTTAATGAGCTAGGTGACTGGTTTAGGAAATGGCGTATTGAGGTCAACCCGGATAAAAGCTCCGCAGTCCGTTTTGATTTTAAGCGCAGACGCTTCTGCCGGGATCGACCCATTCATCTATTAGGCTCCCCTATCCCCTTCAGGTCCACAGCCAAGTACTTGGGTGTGACCCTCGACTCCCAACTCACCTTCAGGCCTCACGTCCAGAAAGTGACCGGAACCGCCCGCTTCTATCTGTACCGCCTAAACAGTATGTTAGGTAGGCACAGTAAAATATCTTTTAGGAACAAGCGAACACTCTTCAAGGTTTGCATTCGACCGGTTATGACTTACGCCGCTCCAATTATCGCTCATGCGAAACCCAATATTATAGATAAACACCAAACAGTCCAATCCATTTTCTGCCGTAAGGCTGTCAATGCCCACTGGTGCGTTAGAAACGCAGACCTTCACCGGGACTTAGAGCTCCCCACCATCCACCAACACCTAAAGTGCTTGCTGAAACTTTCTTTAAGTCCTCAGACAATCACCCAAATCCCCTGATTAAGGAGGCAGCGGATTATACCGCCGCCCTCCTTCACGTTATCAAGTCAGGAGGCCCAGACACGCCCTCACCGATCCCTCTAACCAACTCTCGTCTGACCTGGATCGCCTCTTGGCATCCAGGGATAATCAGGCGCATTTAGATTCACCTCTAGTTTGTGAACATCCTACTGATGTCACTAGTCCTAATTAGATAGCACCTTCTGTGCAATATCCCAGCGGAAACTCCATAGGCAGTGCCGCTTGCGCCTCTCTCTCCCCAAGAGAAGGTCGCCTTCGATGAAGGCTTAGAGGGCACCTGCCCAAAGCCAACTGCAGGTGGTGTTTAGTGGGTAGGCACCTAGGTTTTCACGTGAGTCCCACATAACCAACGCAGACTTAGGCTGCGTTGGTATGCATGAGCATTCACCACCTCCCTCCCGTCGTTATCCCGGAGGGTAGCCCATTCCCTTGCTTGGGCGCAAAAAAAAAATAATAATAATAAATCATATCTTCCATATATCTTCCACATATTCCTCACAGTCAAGCAGTTGTTTTATTTAATCGCCAAACGCTCAGTCTCTAAAACAGTTTAAAATATAAGGAACGTTCTGATATAGTGAGCCTGTCAGTTGAACAAATTATTGAGATAGCCTGTATAGAGCTTGAGCAGCTTGTTGTAATGAGTGTATACAGACCACCAGCTGCATCATATGACATTTTTGAAAAAATTATGGATGAAGTTTTATTTAAAATTAGTAATAAAAATAATAAAAATATTCTTGTTTGTGGAGATTTTAATGTCAATTTATTAGTTGAATCCGGCCTGAGCACTAAGCTAATAACCCTATTTCGATGCTATATTCTAGTAAATTTATTTTTAGAGCCAACTAGAATTACAGTGACTACATCAACCTGTCTTGATAATATATTTACCAATATTGTTCCACAGTCAAAGTCAATTATAAATAAATTAGAATCAGACCACTGTGGCCTACTAACCACTTTTAATTTTAATTATAGTAAACCTAAGTACAGTGTTAAATATGTACCTGTGAACACTGGTCGCCTAAATAATTTTAGATCAAATACTTTAATGAAGTTACCTAATTTAAATTATTATGAGGACCCAAATGAACTATATGATTCTGTTATTGATGTTATCAAAGGTGAATATAATGTTATATTTAAGCCAAAG
>CATIXQ010000005.1:1649396-1880580 GCA_949711755.1 Leptidea juvernica | reverse complement strand
CATATTAGCAGGAGGAAATTATACTCACTTTATGAGGAAAAATTGTATAATCACTCAGAAAGATTTGCTAACTATGTAAAAAATTATTCAAAGATATTTAAACGCTCGTGTACCTTAGCAAAATCAATCTATATAAGTAATAAAATTAAAAATAGTTCAGATAAAATAAAATCAACATGGCAAGTAATAAACAGTGAGACTGGAAGAAACAAACCTCGCAACTTAAATTTTAGTTTAAAAATAAATGATAAAATCTTGGATAGAGACCAAGATGTTGGGGATGCTTTTGAAAGATTTTTTGCTGATATTCCAGTTTCCACCACCAAGGCCCTAAAGTCATCTGCCACTCTTGCTGAATCTATAATTATGTATAATGTAAATGAATGTAAAATAGAGTTCAAATTCACTCATGTTACTTACAATGATGTAATGAAAGCCTTTAAATCAATAGAATTGAAAAAGGTTGCTGATCTTGATGGCTTATCCTGATTGCTGATTGTATTGCTCCATACTTGGTTGTCATATTTAACTTATGTGTTGACAGGAAACACACCATTGTGTTTCCTGATTTGATGAAACAGAGTAAAGTCATTCCTAATGGAATTATTCAAAGCCGGTAGTTCTTCTGACCCCACAAATTTTAGACCAATATCTATTCTACCGACGCTAAGTAAAATATTTGAAAAGCTTATTTTACAACAATTGCTTAATCATTTTTATGGTAACAATTTAATGAGCACTAAACAATTTGGTTTTTCAAGGGGTCGCTCAACAACAGATGCTGGTGTTGAGCTTATTCAGCAAATTTTTGAAGCCTGGGATAATTGTCAGGATGCCGTTGGTATTTTCTGTGATTTATCCAAGGCATTTGACTGTGTTCATCATGAAATCTTAATCAGGAAACTACATCATTATGGTATCAAGGGAGAAGCACTTGGCCTTCTGAAGGCTTATTTGGGCAACAGGTTTCAGATGGTTGAAGTGAACAGTAAGAGGTCAGCTGGATCTCCCATTACCATGGGCGTTCCACAGGGTTCGATTCTTGGGCCATTCCTATTCCTTGTATATATAAATGATTTACCATACTTTGTACAAAATAAACATGAGATAGTATTATTTGCAGATGTTACTTCTTTACTTTTTAAACTACATAGACAGCATACTGCTTTTGATGACGTGAACAATGCTATCTCCAAAGTAGTGGAATGGTTCACTACGGATAATCTCCTTCTTAATGAAAAAAAAACCAAATGTATTAAATTTTCCCTGCCTAATGTTAGACAGGTTGACACAAATATTGTAGTAAAAGACGATGAGTTGAAACCTGTAGATACAACCGTATTTTTAGGGATTACCTTAGATACCAAACTTCAGTGGGGTCCTCATATTATGAATTTGGCGAAAAAGCTTAGTTCTGCAGCATACGCAGTTAAAAAAATTCGGAAACATACGGATGAAAATACCGCGAGGTTGGTCTACTTCAGCTATTTTCATAGTCTGATGACATACGGTATTTTACTTTGGGGACATGCTGCTGATGTTAACACCATTTTCACACTGCAGAAGCGAGCTATTCGTGGCCATCTATAAATTAGGACCAAGAGTGTCACTAAGGGAAAAATTTAAGGAAATAAAAGTTTTGACTTTGACATCGCAATACATATATGAAAAACCTTGTTCATGTAAAAAAAAACATAAATTCGTTTAAAAAAATTAGTGATACTCATAATGTCAATACTAGAAATAGGGATAGGCTTGCTGTTCATGTAAGTCGACTCCAAAAAGTCACAACTTCATTCAGAGGTCTGTGTATACGTTTTTATAATAAGGTCCCTATTGACATTCAGAACTTACCTTTAAATGAATATAAATCAGAGCTAAAGAAAAAAATGTATACAAAAGGGTACTATAAAATATCTGAATATCTGGATCTAAAGAACCCTTGGGACTGAGCTGCTGGGCTGTCATGTCTGTCTTAGTTTGATAAATGTCATTATAGTTATATAATTTAAATATTAATATTGTTTCTGTTTTTTAATCAATTTTAATAATCATTATCATGAGTTATGTAATTTGAAACAAAATTGTAAGTAGATGCATTTAGTAAGTATTGCATAATATGTAGATGAACTTGAATTGTTTTGTTATTCGGTAGATTTCTCGTGGCAGGTATCGTCATGCTCGCTTAAATGCCTCTGCTTGTGGCGGCGACGTGGGGCGGGTCGTTCCCTTCCCTAAAATATGGTCGAGGGAGGCGATGGCTGGTCCATGCGTCATGCTCGTGAACGGGTGTTACTCGTGGGGGCTGGATGATCTTGTTAGCGGGAGGCCTGCTTGATGTGTTTTTTTATTATTATTTTTTCCTTTAAAGTTAAAGTTATTATATATTTTATTTTATGAAATGCTCACATAATGCCTCTATTAATTTACGGTATGTGTGGATTGATGCATCTACTATACTCAATAACTCTTGTGTTTATAAGTATTAATTTACTTTTTTTTCTTTTTTTGACTTACTCATGTAAGCCTTTCAGTTTTTGACTTTTGAGTATTTTTGTTGCGTATATTGTAATTGAAATGATTTGTAAAACAACTAAAATGTAAATCTTGACTTAAAAGAGTGGCAATGAGTTTCTTGCTACTTCTTCTCATTAGCTCAACCCTTTACGAAGTAGCGGTAAATTCAATAAGAAACAATATTTATAGATTTTTTTTTGACATTCATAAGTGTCATTTTTGTGACCTACATGAATAAAGTGTTTTTGTATTTGAATTTGAATTTGAATTTACTAGGACTGGCTTAGGAATGTTAGCAGTAAGCGAACTGTTTCAGAATCTTTTGGAGGATTCATATTATGGGTGTAGATAAAATCTGGTATACAACTGTTGATAATTAGGTATTAAAAAACTCATGTGATACTATTATCACCATAAACCCACATTCGTGTTTTATTACCGCTTTTTATAACTGTTGCATAAATAACTATTACCTATGAGTACAAAATTTTAATATTCTGTTACAAATATTACAGTGTACACAAGTATTGATTTATATAACAGGAGCATAACTGATATTGTATCATCTCTGATTGTATCACAGAAATTATTACGAGCATTGATAATAATAATAATAATATGTTCTCTGTGAACTCTGATTGGCAATTCCATTACTGCTCCTTTGTACTTATTGTCCTCTGAATACTGAGGCTTCATACAAAAGATATTATTAGTAGGTAGCGGATATTAAATGAATTTGTATTGTTGTGGAAATGTACTCACAATTACTACTTGTATTTTATCGTGACGCTGTTTTGCATACATACAATAATATTATTAAAAAATACATCACAGGTTGCAATAAAATACATTTGTTTAAATTATAGTCTTTGAGCTCCTAAAATAAACATGCAATGATACGATCTATGTATTGTATATTTGATTAAAAAAATGAATTCTGGGAGAGTTTGGTATTATAAGGAGGACAAACGAGCGTACGGCTCACCTGGTGTTAAGTGATCACCACCACCCACATTCTGTAGAAGGTGTACGCGCTTTTTATAAAGGTACCCATGTCGTATCAACCCGGAAACACCGCACAAGTAAGCTCATTTTCATTTCATCATTCTCTCACATTTCATGCGCCGCTTCATCTCTCACAGAGCGCCATTTGTTTCCGAAGCAGTAGCAGTATTAGAAATAACATCAAAAAGAATTCTAAAGTAATCAATTTTGAAAAAATAAATGCCTTTTATGATACTCATTAAAACCAATGTTCCTCTTGTCTGACTCCCCGGTGAAATCACATAGGCTTTGAGAACTGATCCTTTAGATGGACTGACATGGTGGCGTTTCCAAACAAACACTTCAACGCTTCCATATATCAATAATAATAATGGCATCCCTGAAGAGACTGAAGCACCGTCCAGGTCTCGATCGAATAAAATACTTTCTCACAGTTCACTAATGTTAAACATAGTATAGTCCTATTATCAAAAACAAAGACGAATGATATTATGTAATTAAATAATTTTTAATTTTGCGCTTAAAAATCGATACAAAGGACCAAAGTATATCCAAATCTGCTATTTTAATATATTGTTATAAGACATTACAATTCTGTTAATAGGAGCGGTCCTACCGACGTTACTCTTTGTAATTCTTTATTTATTTAAGATGTACCAAAAATAACTCAACTTAACACTAACAACTGATTTGCACTTACATACTATTTCTAGGTTGGTTATTCTAATTAGGTACACTTAGCATTTTAATTTTGAAAAAATTAAGTAATTTAGTAATAAATCTTAAATCTAGAAACTATACAATGTAAATAATTATAATGTGGTAAGTGTGGAATTACAAAATAGCCTTCTTAGCCTGAAAGTAATTTTATTTTTCATATATTGTGACCACGCATTTTGTCTTGGAACCAATGAATATCATAAGCTAAATATTTATATTAACGTTAACTAAGTACTTATTGACACCACACAACGACGTAAGGCTTAGTAAGATGCAAATGTCTGATGAATTTTTGAAATTAACACAACACTGCCAAAACAAGACGTGAGCACAAAAAACAAGACACGGGAGCAATCGGACCGATTTAAATGTACAATCCGAATAATATCAAAGACATAAAGAAATCAGAGAAAAGTATTTGAGTTAACCATAATTACACTAGCATTTTTGAAATAAACTTCCGCAATGAACGTACTTAAGCTAGTAACTTTTACAGAATGTAGGCTTGCTAATGAGCTTTTATTATGAAAGTTGAAGCCCTCGCCACGGAAACTTTCATTGAAAATAGTTAGAGATGTTGATAAAACTGAACTACGTTTTCCCCAGCCATTTTAACGATTACGTAACATGTAATGTAAAATTTTTGGTTATGATGGTGACTGTTTTATCGGATGAGGTTATATATGATAAAAATACCAAAAGACTTACAAAACACGGTATACTTTATATCATAAAGAGTAATTAAACAGTATTAGTAGTAGTAGTTGGCATTACTCTTGATTCCAAATTGCAGTGGGGCTCCCATATTGAAGGATTGGCGAATAGGCTTAGTTCTGCAGCATATGCGGTTAATAAAATTAGACGGTTAACTGACATAGATACGGCGAGATTAGTATACTTTAGTTATTTTCATAGTATTATGTCCTATGGTATATTGTTATGGGGCAGTGCGGCCGATATTAATACTATCTTTGTGCTGCAGAAGAGGGCTAGTCGCGCGATTTATAACCTAGGTCCTAAAGAATCATTAAGAGAAAAATTTAAAGAAATAAACATTTTGACTGTTGCTTCTCAATACATTTTTGATAATGTTTTGTATGTTCATAAGCACATTGAGGAATTTTCTAGAAACTGTGACATTCGTAATGTTAACACGAGGAACAAACATAAACTTGTTATGCCTACTACTCGGTTGGGTCGAGTTAGTAAGTCTTTTGTTGGGCGATGTATATGCTTCTACAATATGATCCCAGAAAATGTACAAAACAAATGTGTTACGAAATTAAAAAGAATTGTTAAATAACGTTTGTGTGGGAAAGGTTATCATAGCATAAACGATTTTCTTTATGACACCACGGACTGGGAATAGGGCGAACACCCTCAGGCTCTTTAATTATAAATGTTTATTGTACGATATTACATTGTAATCCATATTTTATATAAAAAAAATCCCGCTGAGTTTCTTGCGCCCATTCTTCTCAGGTCTGAGGCAGTCTCTTTTGAATGGGTGGTAGATTTTGACGTTCAATAAGTGATTTTAAATCCTATTTTGAATAAAAATATTTGAATTTTAATTTTGAATTTTGAATTTGAGTATAGTGAACACTTTTCAATCTATCGATTATTATTAAAGTAACGAAATTGTTTAATTGGTTCACACTCAAATAAGTTTTTAAAAACGATTTAAGTCCTGATTCACCAAAAATTTCATAAATCAGCATAATTGAAAATTACTCTGTATATTTTAATTTCCTTCCTTGTTGTTTCAATAATTTTCAGTGGTTTGATTTGGAAGATAAATTTATTCTCAAATTCCAGACACCAAAAACATAAGTATTTAATGGTAATATCAAATTAATGCCTCCAAATGTAATATTAATAACGTGGTTATTGGTAATTCGACGCATTCCTGTAAGGAGGTGATAGGAGTGAGCTTAATATTTGCGAGAATTTTAACCCTCATATGCATAAGGTAAAAGTGAACCTTTTTTCAGTTACCAGGTTTATGTATTAGTACAGAACTCTACAGAGATAAATCATTTATATACATATGTTTATTCTTTTTATGAAAATAAAGGATGAGGCGAGCAGGAGACTTCCAACTGATGGTAATAGATACGCCCTGCCCATTACAATGCAGTGCCGTTCAGGATTCTTGAAAAACACAAATATGCTGAGCGGCACTACAATTGCGCTCGTCACCTTGTGACATAAGATGCTAAGTCTCATTTGCCCAGTAATAACACTAGCTGCGACGCCTTTCAGACCGAAACACAGTAATTTTACACATTATTGCTCCACGGAGCAAATAGGCACCGTTGTGGTACGCATAATCTAGCCGGCTTCCTGTGCAAAGTAGCCTCCCACTGGTATATATATAATCTTACAGGAAGTTAGCCATAACACGTCCATTGCTATCACTACTGTAATATTTATGTACACCTAGTACCAGAAAAATATAAAAGTATAAAAATACTTTGAATACCAATACTATAGCTATATGTATTCAATTATAGCTATATTATCAAAAAGTGTTATCCAAATGTGCTTATAGTCATGGTAAGAGACACGCGTTAACTTTCTTCAAATACATTATACTATCTCGAGTTCACTTATTTGTATATTTTATAACAATACTAGCTGACTCGACAGACGTTGTTCTATAGATATATAAAAACACACTGTTTTATAGGAATTCGCCAATTATATTACAAACATGACGAAATGATTTCGTATAAAATGCTCCCTGTTGTTACAATGAAATTGTTTCACAGCGGAACTGTCAAACCGTGCGTCACTAAATTCTCTCATAGAAAAATTAAAATTATTATGGGCCCCAAACCGAAATAAAAGCTATCATATCTCCATGAAGTAATCTCCATTAAAATCCGTTCATTACTTAATGAGTCCATCGCGGACAAACAACGTGTCACGTAATTTATATATATATTAGTATAGATATTAAATCAAAAAATAAATCAACCTACTAAATATAAAATCATAGTGCTTTTAAAGTTAGCTTTGTGAGTAGAATAATCCTATAATCCTCTTACCGTAGTAAATTTGCGACTTATTTCATACTAGAATGAAGACTATTTCCAGGAAAAATGTGTTGGCTGATGATGCGATTATATCCGACTCTTGCGGATGGAGCGACTTAATATATCACATGTTTTAGTTTTTCACCAAGTAATTTATCACATGAAGAATGATATCCATAAAGAGCACGCATAATATACTAGCTGACCCGGCAGACTTCGTACTGCCTCAATCGATAAATAAAAGATCTAAACTTAATCAATTTAAGGCTTTAGGATAAACTATATTTTTTGTTTTATTTTGTGATGCGGTTAGGTTCAGACATTTTATTTCTTGACAAAACATAAGATTTATCAATCTACCAGTTTATTGTCGTAATGTCAAATAATACTGTTTGCGTTCAGAAATTTAATTTGTAACAAAACTTAAGATTTATCAATCTACATAAAAATATCTGATAGATAGTTAACAGCTGTAGATAATCTACCAACAACAGTAACTAAAATTAAGTTTATTTTTTACCTCCTGAGAAAGTTAGAAAGACATAAAAGTCTAATTAGTTAATATTTTTAAAATATTATTTTAACTTGATTTCTGAACGACGGAGAACACATCTAAGGAAAATCAAAATTGTTGCTTTTATTTCATTCCGAGTATTTTCATATTTATTCAACCTTTTAAACCTTCTCCTGATTTCCGCAAATGATTCAATATCAAAATTAGCCAAATCGGTCTAGCCGTTCTCGAGTTTTAGCGAGACTAACGAACAGCAATTAATTTTTATATATATAGATTACTGAGAGTTACATCTATAAATAGGAAGTTTGATTTGCACAGAAATTACAATTTTATTCATAGATGATTTATATGTTCTAGACTAGGAGTCTCTTGCTGCTAGACAACCAATGAAAACATGGCCAGGTTTTGTACTTTCGTATGCGTGACAAGCTATGTCTTACACTCGCAATCTGTACTTCACTTTGTGTTAGTGCGCGTGCATTGCTCAAAATAGACGTTAACAGTAAACCTCAACAGCTGTTTTCAACATTTTCACATGTTTCAAATTTCAGAAGTAATAGGCAAGATCTGATTTTGAGTGTTATTTATTTTTACAAACTAATATCTCTTACTTAAATATGATACATATTTATTATAAACATAATATTTAGTCCGTTACTGGAATCTAAATTGTAATTTTGATCAACAACACCTTTAATTGGTTCGTTTGTTTATGTTAATCTTTTCTTAAAATTCAGTCTTACCGGTGAAATAGGTGACGAACAAAGCTCGTGCGTGCGTCACAGCTTGCTCGTAAAATCTTTAGAGTAAATATCTTCTTTGCTCGTGAGTCCCTCCTGGATAGCTACGCTGGCGTGGCCAACGCGTGTACTCGTAGCATGCCGTGTAGCGAGTAGCGTGCCGCGTTTTCGATACCTACACGCGAAGTGAGACAGGCCTACTTCAGCTTAGGTTTGAGCCACGGCAAATTAATTCTGTAATTTACTCAGTTTAAATAGCAGTTATTATTGGTGGTGGTTTAGTAATAATTAAGCTTTTTCAATTAATTTAATACTAGCAGTTGCCCGCGACTTCGTTCGCGCATAATGTCTGATTAGGAATGCGATTATTTTCCTGCTGGAAGGACAATAAAACAAAAATCAATCTAAAGAGGTCGCAATTTACATTCATTTTTGGAATAAAGAGCTGACAGTTCTATTTTTGACAAAATTCCCCGTTAACAAAATTTCAATTTACATATTGTTATAAGCCTCCACGTAGGTACAATTGGTCGTGAATGAAACAATTTCTGAGATGTACCTACACCGACTGTTTTCAAAGTTTGATTCTGGCTTTATTATTATAATAAGATTATCGAGTAGCATAATTTCTTAACCAAAAATTGTTGTTTTGTTTAAATTGATATATTGAATGTATTAGATATGAACCTACTTGATATGTTTAGTAGAGTGGTCCATTAAAACACAAACACCTGAAAAAAAATAATTCAAACAGTTTATTAGGTAAACATAACTCTGTAAGAAGAGCTATACACAAATAAAACTTGAAAACAAAATTTTACTAACGATCCGGGACTCGATCGAAAACGACCTCTCGCGTTCCGTGCAAGTGCTCTTCGAACTGAGCTAACCGTTCTTTATCACTTTAAAAAAAATAATCTACTTCCGCCGCGACCCGCTCTCGCCTCTCGCCTCCTCACGACTCAAGCACGTCTCACCTATAACTATATATGTAGTTACACACCTATCATGGATGACACCGACTCCAAAAATTACAATAATCGTAACTAGAATTAGATTAATTAATTAGATTGTATAAAAATACGTAATTATTTTTATACTTTTTAGTGCATATCTATTGTTTTGATATAGTGTTTTTGAAGTCAGTTGTTTTTTTGTTAATTTTTATTTGATTTTTTGAGTTTTAGTGAATTAAAAGTACACTTACTAACAATTTGTATAAATATGTGTAGATATACTAAATTTTTCAATGCAGAAATGACCGTAAGCGCTTTGCAATTTGATTACAGATAGTTAGAAATTCTGCCACAGACCGCACCCTTACTGTAAGTCGTTAAGGAGTCTCATTGATCATCATATTCGACTACAACAATTACTTGACCGTAACTATGTAATAGTAGATGACTTAAATATCTGGATAGCATAAAAAATATTCGGCCGTTTTTTTGCTCCTAAGAATTGAAGAGTTACGTTACTTTGCCATGGATTCCGTAACCAGAACCTAACCAAAGTCTCACCAAACTATCTTTGAAGTATATCCTTTCCAATAAAAAAAGAATCATCGAAATCGGTTCGCGCGATATTGAATTATTCGTAAATTTATCATCCACTACTTTTATGGTTTTCCCATGGATGCCAAATTACAAAAGGACCACACGGGAAGCACCAGCTTTCAAATAAAAAAAAATCACAATCGGTTCACCCAGTCAAAACTTTTGTGGTAACAAACATAAAAAAAACATACCGAGAATTGGGAACCTCTTCCTTTTTGAAAGTCGGTTAAAAACATAACAAATTGTTTTTCTGTGTATATATTCTAACACGTGAATATTGTGACGTGGAAAACTTTAACGTAACAGTTCTCTATGTAGTTATTTAATGAGTCACTGATTTTTATTATAATTATAAGTCTTACGAAATCTGCAATATTCGTTAGCAAATTAATTAACCAGTTAACAACCATGTGTAATTAATTAATTTATCCTGTTAAAATACTGGGGATTTCAAATTAATTGTAACAGATTATCGGTAAATTAATTGATGCTTTGTAAAGCGATGATGTGGTTACATCAATGGAAATCACGAATTGTAAAGGATTAATTTGACCTCAATTGTAAGACTTTATTATTTAATGAATGTAACGAAAGTGCCAAACATAAATTTTTGAAAATTTTATTTAAAAATTCAAAAAGGGTGGATGTTTTTAAATTTTCCGCGCGAGGAAGAGTTAACAAAAGCATACTATAACAACTATTCTTAAATACATTGTATTTTTAAACAAGAAGAGATCCATAAATCAGTATGAGATGGGTGAGTTTGAGCTTAAAACGATTAAAACGAATGTTTCTATAATGTGATGTTAAAATGGCCTGAATGTTTTGAATGAATTTTGAATTGAAATTATAAAACTTACAGGATTACTCCGTTATGTTGTATTTATTGTGTGTGGATTTTTTTTATAGAAAAGGAGAACCTGGTATGTCCTCTTTGCCATAAAAATAAATATACTTTATTCCTTCGTTCCATAGATAGCTCTTTTTCACCAATTAAATTTTGGGACAAAATGTACCTTTTTTACTTTTCTATGATACGCCTGATACCCTAAAACTTTGTAAGAAAATTTTATGATGATCGGCTGATAAGTCAGTCATGAAAGCGAAACAAATAGGATCACTCATTTTCGCATTTTGTTTATCTTATAGTGATGGTTATACTGTATAGACTTGCAGCCAGTAGTGTGTATTGGTTTTCTAGCAAGGTAGGCACTGTAGATCTGACTAGTCGTAGTTGAGCTTTAGTCGGACAATACTAGGTTTTGAGGTATAATTATTGATGTTGCATATCGAATTTGCAATCTGGAGACTGCCTACCGTAGGTATTTAGTATATAGCGTAAGTAAAAATTTAATAAGTGGGTGTTTGATAAAAGTTTGATTTTAGAATAACGGAACCAAATTTAAAAATATCAATTTTAACACTAGTGCTATATTTAAGTACTTCGCGGGGTAGGCACTGCCCAAATTGCCTATATGGTATGCACGCCCCTGCAGTTGCAGCATAATACAAACGTTATCGGAAATGAACTCAGTAATTTTTGAGCCTTATTCCACCTAACAACGTTTTATAAGAATAACTTTAGTCATGAAAACAATTTAGGATCGTTCATTATGTATACGGCAACCTCAAAACATTGTTATGGCATAACAAAGGAATTGCCATCTTGTCCTGTCCTGAACAGGGAGGTATTGTCTCGACACTATTCATAAGTGGTAACTATTGTGTAGTGTGTACGCTGTGATACATACAGGTGAACTAAGAACTATGTAGATGCGATAAGAATTAAGCAAGGCTTATATTAATATAGAGTCAAACATAATATTGAAAAAAAGCGGTCATTACTTCACGGTACTTACGACAACTGTACTTACTAACGACTTGCGTCAAAAATCACCGCTCTTCGAGAACACTTCTCTTAAAGCCGCGCCTAGTATCGGAATACTGGGTCTCGAAATCTCGAGCGATTGCCAATTTCGTGGTCATCTGGAAGGCAAAGCCAAATTGGTTTCAAAGAAACTGGGCGTCATTAATAGAGCACGGCAATACTTCAAGCCGGCCCACATACTAGCGCAAAGCGCAGGTCCGGCCACACATGGAGTATTGCTGTCATCTCTGGTCTGGCGCACCCCAGTATCAGCTCAATCCATTTGACCGCGTGCAACGCAGAGCAGCTCGAATTGTCGGGGACCCAGTGCTCTGTGAACGGCTGGATCACATGGCGTTGCGTAGAGACGTCGCTCCATTGTGTGTCTTCTACCGCATTTATCACGGGGAGTGTTCCGAAGAGCTGTTTAACCTGATTCCTGCCGCCGAATTCCACCTTCGCACGACACGCCACAAGTTAGGATATCATCCTCACCATCTGGATGTGTGGCGGTCCTCCACAGTGCGGTTTTCAAGGAGCTTCCTTCCACGTACTACAAAGATGTGGAATTAGCTTCCTTGTGCGGTGTTTCAGGGACGATACGACATGCGTACCATCAAAAAAAGCGCGTACACCTTCCTTAAAGGCCGGCAATGCTCCTGTGATTCCTCTGGTGTTGCAAGAGATTGTGGGCGGCGGTGATCACTTAACAACAGGTGACCCGTACGCTCGTTTGTCCTCCTATTCCATAAAAAAAAAAGCGCAAGATCTTGAAAAAGAGCACAAAAAATACTGGGACAATTCTTCGCATCGTTTGCAACTTTCTCTCTCAGAGCACCATTGGATTGGTGGTTATGGTTAATTGACATCAAAAATAGCTCTAAAGAAATCAATTTCAAGAAAATAAATCACTTTAATAACGAAAAGTAATGGCTATTAAAAGGAACTGATTCTAAGGCTAATTGAATAAAGAACATTTGAGTTCATAACAAAAATTAACTTTAAAAACAAAATTTGTGGACGATGACCCGAACCTGTGATCTCTCGCGTTTCGTGCGAGCGCTCTTTCCACTGAGCCAACCGTTCGAGTGACGTTGATAAATCTTGTATGTCTTGTACAACTCTCAGGTTGTGACTTCATCTACAGGATCTACTTTACAGTTGACAACCTGCTCAACCCAAATATTTGCATATTATGAAATTGACCTGAGATGTTGCTGCTTGAAATCTAAATAATTTTTTATTTTTTAAAGTGATTATCCTCACTTCTGGGATTAATTCATAAAGTTTGTTTTCAAATTTAATTTGTGTAATTAATCCCAGAAGTGAGGGCTATCACTTTAAAAACATAAAAAAGGGCGGAGGAGAGGCATTGTTTTGACATCACGCACACTAAGACGTGTAACAATGTCTCCCATCTATTTTACTCCTCTATCCCAAGGAGTAATCTGGCAGATGGTCATGGGTGGAGCACAAGTTGCAAAGATACTCATGGCAAGTCTACGTAGTTCCCTTCCCGTGGTTGCTGCCTGTTATTGATCTGGTTCCCTATGAAACAGATATAACAAAAACTGAGTAGACGCACTTGACCCTTCTCTCCACATCAATCTCTTCCGCTTCCAATAATTTTTCCCATCCCTCCTCTCGGCCGAGCTCAAGCCCAGCGGTTCTCCCAGTTTTTGTAGGTCGGGGCTGGGAGACTTTCAACGACCTACCTGCATTTTTGGCCTACGCAGTCGATCGCCGTAAGCTGGGACGAAGGAATCCTGGAGGATTGAGCTGTAGATGAGCAACACGCCCTCTTTGGTCTGGACTTCCATGCGAAACGGTAGCCCCCCGCCTAGCTAGCGTGGGGAAATGATCTTCGGTAGCCTGCCTTCTGCAGATACCTGGCGAGGGACGGCGGGACTGGTGGCGGTCATGCTGAAAGGGTAAGGATTGCGTGGACAAACTGGGGGTGTTGGGAACCTATGCTCCCAGCCACGCTCTTCCAAGCTCTTGATGTCGCACCTAAACTACCAACTCGCTGTACTGACATCCTTTGTGGTTGTCTTAGTGCACCGAATGGGCACTCCCTATTGCGGGCTCCGGGGAGGGTGGGAAGCCATGAAGGATGAATACTTACACTTTAACATGGATAATTTAAAGGTTTCAAAAAATAACAACACACCTGAGAGGCAACCCGAGGGAAAACTTGAAGGGAGAGCCGCACTGGCCATCCCTTCCACATCTGAAGCAACAGCTGCTACTTCCGCTATGGGGGTGGCGCAAATATGGTCTCTGGAACCCCCAAACACATAATATAAGTAACTTCGAGCTCAAATGGGCCCAGGTGAACGCGCCAAAAAACAGGGCTGCTAAAATCACTTCCAAAGTGGCTCAGCGGTCTAGGGGCTTGGCGAATAGTGAACCCCGGCTCTCGCGTAAACACAAGAAGTTACTCAAAAAGAAGAAGAAGAAGCGAGCAAAACGTGAGTCTCAATCTCAACCACTCACCTCTCTCCCCAAAACACAAACTGACAGACAGACTGAAACGCCAAGTCCGTCCACGACAAAAACAATTTTCCATAAGACTGTGCTGGAAACCAAGGCAACTGGCCAGGCAGAGAAGGAAAAAGGAAAAATGGACAAAATCAAATCTAAGAGGGCTAGGCTCGGCGAGACCTTATCTCCTAGTGGCGAACCCAAGAAGCCTAGATTGACTCCAGCCCAAGAGACCAGATCGACAACTTATGCCGAGGCAGCATCTGCAGATAAACATCGGCAACGGGTTATATCACTAAAGAAACTGCTGCCATAATTGAAAAACACCTGATCGATACGTTCATCGCGACAGCCAGAAAATAATTATTGACCGTTGAGGGCCCCATCTTCATGCGGAGGCCGACTTACTATGATGGCTCGCTTCGCCTCTACTGTGAAAACCAGGAGGTGGTGGAGTGGACTGTCGGGGTATGTTTGGAGCTAGATCTGCCGGGGGTGGGCAAACTCACGGTCACAGACGCAAAAGACATACCGAAGTTGGTACGCTGCGGCATCCGTCTACCGCACGAGCACGATGGAGACCAAGTGCTTATTGGTATGTGCCTAAGACTGGGGAACCCATGGGCACAAGTGGAGCGATGGCGTGTCCACACAATTATGCCGCAGGATAAGGCGACGTTTGTGGTGGTGAGTATCCCCAACGACATCGTACAAACAGTTTTTTTTTTTTTTTTTTTTTATGGAATAGGAGGACAAACGAGCGTACGGGTCACCTGGTGTTAAGTGATCACCGCCGCCCACACTCTCCTGCAACACCAGAGGAATCACAAGAGCGTTGCCGGCCTTTAAGGAAGGTGTACGCGCTTTTCTTGAAGGTACCCATGTCATATCGTCCCGGAAACACCGCACAAGGAAGCTCATTCCACAGCTTCGTGGTACGAGGAAGAAAGCTCCTTGAAAACCGCACTGTGGATGACCGCCACACATCCAGATGGTGAGGATGATATCCTAACTTGTGGCGTGTCGTGCGAAGGTGGAATTCGGCGGCAGGAATCAGGTTGAACAGCTCTTCGGAACACTCCCCGTGATAAATGCGGTAGAAGACACACAATGAAGCGACGTCTCTACGCAACGCCAAGTGATCCAGCCGTTCACAGAGTACTGGGTCCCCGACAATTCGAGCTGCTCTGCGTTGCACGCGGTCAAATGGATCGAGCTGATACTGGGGTGCGCCAGACCAGAGATGACAGCAATACTCCATGTGAGGCCGGACCTGCGCTTTGTAGAGCGCTAGAATGTGGGCCGGCTTGAAGTATTGCCGTGTTCTATTTATGACGCCCAGTTTCTTTGAAGCCAGTTTGGCTTTGCCCTCCAGATGGCCACGGAATTGGCAATTGCTCGAGATTTCGAGACCCAGTATTCCGATACTAGGCGAGGCTTTAAGGGAAGTGTTCTCGAAGAGCGGTGATACGGCAAATGGGGTTTTTTTAGTGGTAAACGCGCAAACTTGAGTCTTCTGGGGGTTAAATTGGACAAGGTTCAACTTACCCCATTCCGCGACCTTCTCGAGAGAGGACTCGATAGAAGACACAAGTTTCTCCCGGCACTGGTCGACGTTTTCCCGAGAGAGACCTGCATGGCCCGTGTATACGGCATCACCAGTGCTGTCGTCTGCATAGCAATGCATGTTGGCGGTGTCCAACATATCATTGATATGCAGAAGAAACAGCGTGGGAGATATCACACAGCCTTGGGGCACTCCAGCGTTCACGGGCTTGGGATTCGAGCAATAACCGTCGATAACGACCTGTATGCTGCGCCCAGTGAGGAAGCTGGAGGTCCACTTGCATAAGCTCTCGGGAAGCCCAAATGATGGAAGTTTTGCGAGGAGCGCCTTGTGCCATACACGATCAAAGGCCTTCGCTATATCCAGACCAACTGCCAGGCCTTCCCCCTTGCTTTCAATAGCCGCCGCCCATCTATGTGTTAGGTATACCAGAAGATCGCCGTCAAGTCGACCGACCATGGCGAAAGCCGTACTGCCGGTCGTTGATCAACTGGTGACCCTCACGCCTGTTTTTTGCAGTCAGATGCTGCTTTAACTGACGCATCGAACCAGGGCTGTGATCTGCCACCGATAGGTACTACAGAGCTTGGTATAAAAATATCCATGCCCTGCAGTATCACATCGGCTACTGCAACGGCGCAGGCACTAGGATCATCCGAAAGGAAACAAACCCTGCCCCAAGGGTAGGATGCAAAAAAGGAACGCATCCTATCCCAATCTGCTGACTTGTAGTGCCAAACGCGGCGGGTCGCTGGTGGTCTGCGACGTTGGCGTCGGATAGGCACTACACTCCTGACCAGGCAATGGTCGGACGTTCCGAGAGGGGCGTCGACAGAGACCTGGTAACCATCGGGATGTGTAGTCAGCAGAAGATCTAATAAGGACGGCATGTGGCTATCCACATCCGGGAGCCGCGTCGGCGACTCAACCAATTGGGACAGACCATACGCCAATGCAAAATTATGCACAGATCGCCCTGCGTAGTCTGTGGTACATGATCCAAGCCATTCGGCATTGTGCCCGTTGAAATCACCCAAGACTACGATTTCAGCGGAGGGGATCTGAGCAAGCACGTCATCAAATGCCGCTTGAACGCAGCCCATGAGGTGATCCGTTTCTGCGTTACCACTATGGGACCTGTAGACACACGCCTAGATGCGGACGCGGTCCTCTAAATCTACGCGGAGCCAGAGAGTAGACAGGCCCCTACCCTCAAAATTGCCGAGACGGCGACAGCAGATATCCTCCCTAACGTACACACATACCCCGGCATGAGGCATGAAATTATGCTCAATTTTGTACCCGGGGTACGTTAAATATGACGTATCGCTAGGTCGAGATATCTGCGTCTCCGTAAGGAAACACAAGGCCGGCTGCGCCGTCTCAAGGTGGTGGTGGACGGCGTTTAAGTTGGAGTGAAGTCCCCGGATGTTACAAAAGTCCACATTAAGCGTGGAGCGGGGTGCCGTGGTGTTGCTGCCCTGTTTGTCCTGTGAAATACGCGGTACTGTGCCCTCCCCAGAATACGAGGGGCAGCCCGAGCGCGAATGCTCGGGGAGGGATTCTCCGGCTCTACAAGAGCCGGTACCCTCGTGGGGTAATTTCTTTTTTAGGACCTTGGACCTGGGACTACCCTATTCTTTTTACGCCCCGGGGCAGCACAGGGCGAAAGGTACTGGAGAGGAAGCGCCACCACGTCTATCGGCTGGGTGCGGTGTACCTAAAATTCCAGGTTGCCAAGGGGGGGTTCGTGGACACCCCTATGGATTCTCCGAACGAGACAGGGGGATGCGGGTCGCGGCAGCTACTGCAAAACCTGAAGTCCCACCGTCTTTTAGCAAGGAGACCTCACAGGCTGGGTCGAGCCAAGCTGTCGAAGCATCAAGCGACAATGAGCTCCTTGACCTAACCAAACTTGGGCTAGGCGAGAGAATCCCAATGGAACCCCTTTCCCCCAATAAGCAAATATTAATACTACAATGCAACCTCCATCATAGCATTACTGCGACGGCTCAACTTCGAAGATAGTTGGAGGTTGCATCTACTTACTACACCAGCTATTGCACTGATCCAAGAGCCGTGGATTAGGGGCGGCAACGTATGCGGACTCTTCAATATTGGTGGTAAGCTCTTCCTAAGCAATTTCGAAGAGGTGAGAGCCTGCATTTACGTCAAAGGGGATATAAATATACAGCCTCTTGTGGATTTCTGTTTCAGAGATCTTAGTGCCATAAGGCTGAAATCTAACGAGCCCACATTTGTGGGTAGGCGGTGCAGAACAATAATTGACTTGACACTGGCAACCCTCCGAGCTGCTGATCTTATAGCGGGCTGATGTCTCAGTGGAGGCATCATGCTCTGACCACAGGTGGATTCGCTACGATTTAAAAATAAACAGTAACCCCGAACAACCTAAATGGTACCCGAGAAAGACTGACCAGAGGCTCTACAGATCTCGAGTAGAACTAGAGCTGGGAAAACAGCCGCCTACCACTAGGTTAGACAGCATAGAAACAATTGATCAACAGGTAAGTAACTTAAACAACACCATATTATACTGCTTCCATAAAGCCTGTCCTCTAGTAACACCGGTTACTGGGGTCATATCCAAGGGCTGGTGGGGCACAGAACTTAAAAACCTACGAACAAAAGTAAGAAGAGCAATGAATACAAGCGTTGATGTAGACTGGGATGCCTACAAGGTGAACAAAAGTCTATATCAAAAAACGCATTAGATTTTAGAAGTCTAACTCATGGAGAAAATTCTGTGGAGACATTATTTCCACTCCACAAGCAAACCGCATTAGGAAGGTACTGGCCAAACAGGGTCCAAAAAGCCGATGGTACAATGACCCTGAGCTAGGAGGAGATTAACACGGTACAAACACTCTTTCCAGACTGTAAAATAATACGAGAACCCAATTGGACGATACCTAACAGCTTCGTTACAGAAAACTGCTGGCAAACCCCATATGAGATCGTCACCTACAACAAGGTGAAATGGGCGGTGGACAGCTTCCAAATCAGCGGGCACAGATGGCGTCTTTCCTGCACTGCTACAGTGGGGAGGAGATAAGTTGATGTACATACTGACATATATCTATCAGGCCTGTCTGGCCTTTAAATACACTCCCCTTGCCTGGCGGGAAGTTAGGGTCACCCAAGCAAGGTAAGAGTAATCAGACTAATCCTAAATCATTTAGACCTATCAGCCTGTCGTCTTTTCTCCTCAAGACTTTAGAGAGAATATGCGACAGACACCTGAGAGATAATGCGCATACCTACTGCCAAGGCAGATCAACGGAATCCGCTCTTCACCAGGTAGTAGGAAAAATTAAACAATACAAAATAAATAAGTTTGTCTAGGTTGCTTCATAGATATAGAGGGAGCCTTTGACAAAACCAACTTCACCAGTATCAACATAGCACTTCGTAGACACGGAGTACAGACCCTGCTTATTGACTGGATAATTAATATGCTAAGCAATAGAATTATAAGTGTAACAGGGGAAGACACGAAAAGCGCCCTTGTAGCCCTCGGCTGTCCGCAGGGAGGTGTTCTCTCTCCGCTTCTGTGGAACTTAGTAGTGAACGATCTGATCTCCAAACTGAACAATCAATAGTTTTACACAGTAGGGTATGCTGATGACATCACCATATTAAACACAGGCAATAATGCCAGCATGGTATGTGATAGGTTACAAGCAGCTCTTCGACTGGTCGAAGAATGGTGTAAAGACTATGAGCTCTCTGTTAGCCCACAGAAAACACAGATAGTACTCTTCTCTAACAAAAGATTGGTACTACAGGTTGGAACCACAGACCGCCCACCATCTTCAATACAAGACTTCAGTTATCAAAAGAGGTCAAATTCCTAGGTGTGATTCTAGACAGCAAACTGAACTGGAGCAGCCACCTAGAACACAAAATCAACACCGCGAGTATCACCTTATAGCAATGCCGCAAGATAATTGGCAAGCGATGGGGTCTCCAACCAAAGCTCACCTTATGGCTTTACACAGCATTGGTGAGACCAATGCTCACTTATGGCTGTTTAGTGTGGTGGACCAGGATGAGGCTTACAACTCGCATCGCCAAATTATAAAAATTTCAAAGGCAAGCATGCTGTGCGGTGACGGGATGCATGAGAACAACTCCTACCGCTTCCTTGGAAATAGCCCTGAGCATCCCTCCGCTCCACCTATTCATATATCAAGAAGCGGCAATGGCTGCGCTAAGATACGACAACAACACCTGAAAACACAGAGAATTGACAAAGTAAGACATCTTAGCATACTTTCAGAAGCATGGTCAGCTATGCCACTTGTGGAAGCAGCTAGTGATAAAATAGAGTGGACATTCATTTTTGACAAAAAATACAGAATAGAGCTCGAGGAAAGGAACGACAGTGTCCTTACACACCATGAGCTTGACCTATACATAGATGGTTCGAAGACGTATTCAGGCACAGGTACGGGAGTCTTCTCCGAAGATCTAAATATCAGCATATCCGAGTCCTTGGGTAAGCTTAACACTGTATACCAAGCTGAATGCATGAGGATTCTGCCAGCTGCCAATGCTATCTTGGCCAGAGAGGTTCAAGATCACACTATTAGAATACTCTCTGATAGCAAATCGGTATTAAAATCCCTTCAAGGTAAGATAATCAATTACAGCCTATTACTTGAATGCCACTCAGCATTAAATAAGGTGGCTGGCAAAAACAACAACCTAACACTTCAGTGGATCAAAGGTCACAGTGGGGTCAGGGGCAACGAGGCGGCAGACCAACTAGCTAGAAGGGGTCCTGAGACCCAACCGGTTGGACCAGAGCCTTTCCTGCCTCTGTAGTAACATAGTTGGTACAGGAACCACTTAAATCAAAAGATAAAAGTACTACATCAACAGTACTGGGATAGCCTTGAGGAGTGCAGGTAAGCCAAAGCAGCTTTACCTTGCGTCGACTTGCGTTTTACCAGGGAAATTAATCGGTGTCGACTAAGATTAATACAATGTGTGGCCACAGGTCACGGAAATTTTAACAGGCATCTTTTTAATATAGGTGTCACGGACAGCCCTCTATGCAGAGGTTGTCTGGGGGCAGAGGAAACAGCCGCTCACGTTCTGCTGGAATGCAAAGAGGTGGCAAACCACAGGGCGATGCACCTGGGGTCACCAGGCGCTCTTCGGAAAGTCTTCCGAGACGTTAAGAAGTTGGGTGACTGCTTGGAGGAGCTTGGCTGGTTGGAGTAGCCTCTACCACCCTCGATCGCAAAATATGACGTCGAGTTGTGGAAAGCGCCCGTATGAAGAAGAAGAACATAAAAAAATTTTCATTTTGGTAATATATACCTAATTAGCTTGTTCAACTATGTAAAGAATTGCTTCTTTCACTTGGAACTTACGTAACTGGCTCTTTATTCGTTCTATTACATAAAATATGAAATTAATGACATTGTTTTTTTTTGTAAATGGATCTCAAATCCATTTCTAACGGAATTGAGATCGTTTTGAAAATCATTCCTAGAAAATAAAACTGTCTGAGTTTTAAATGTTTTGATTTGATTCGCTGCAAAAGTTTATAGGATTAATTGAAAGTCTTAGGAAAGTTCCGATAATACACTGGCCTGAAAAAGTAAGTATCACACTTTTCAAATTAATTTTTTTTCTTAACTATAGAAGGTAGAGATTTAAGATTAAAAACGTTTTGTTGCAAATTTTATAGGCTTTAATTCTTAGAAACTAAAATTATACATTTTTAACTTAAAAAAGATAAAACAATGAATATAGACATTTTTAGTTTAGTGTAAAAAAAAATCAACTAAAATGTATTACATGTTATTTAATTTTTAATAACTGGTATTGCCTCCTCGAGCTCTGATTACAGCTTCGAGCCGGTTTGGCATACTGAACGCTAGGTTTCGGAGCCGATATTGGGGAATATTCTCCCATTCTTCTACCAGGGCCTGCTTTAGTGCCCTGAGGGTAGTAGGTGGTGGTCTGCGATTTCTGACTAGACTCCCAAGCTCATCCAAGGCGTGTTCAAGTGGGTTGAGATCAGTACTTCTTGATGGCCAAGCCATCACGCTGATACCGACCTCCTGAATATACTCTTGTACGATATGAGCCGTGTGTGGCCGGGCATTATCATGCATCAGCATCGATCCATCACCCATATTTGCTAAATACGGCCCTGCATACTCATTGAGAATCTCTTGAGCATATCTTTGCCCAGTGAGGGTGCCATTTTCTATGGCTACTAGCTCTGTGCGACCTTCTGAAGATATGCCAGCCCATACATGTACACTGCCTCCACCGTATTGGACTCTTTCTGAGATGCAGGCTTGAAGGTATCGCTCACCAGGTCGCCTGTAAACACTTCGCCTTCCATCAGAAGTGTAAAGGGAGAATCGAGACTCATCTATAAACAAAATTCTTGACCATTCTTCTTCATCCCACTGCATGTGATCACGGGCGTATCGCAGTCTCGCTACTCGATGCTGTCTCTCGAGTTTTCGGCCACTCGCTGGTCTTCGGGATGTCAAATTTGCTTCAGCAAGTCTTCTTCTCACTGTACAGTCACTAATGTAGTCCCTCCGGGTCTGAAGTAGCTGTTGCTGGACTTCAACTGCATTTTGGTGAGGATTTCTTAACATAGTGGAAATAATATAACGATCTTCTCGGGCACTGGTACACCTGGGTCTGCCATTACAAGGTCTCCTCAGATGGTGTCCAGTCTCTTCGTACTTTCGCTTTACCTTCTGGACCGTTCGTACCGTCACACCCACCATTCTTGCAGTGCGACGCATACTGATGCCTAGTTCCAGAAAAGCCATGATCCTAGCACATTCTTCAACTGAAAGAGGCATGATAAATGAATTTTATGTGCTTTTTATCAAAAATTTTTAAAACAAGACCCATCGATCTTGAAAAAAATTTAAAACAGAAAGGAAAATGTGAATGGTAAAATTGTAATTCGGAAACGTCCACTTTGAAAAAGGAATGGTTTTGTTTTTGAACGTTTTTTTCAGCCAATTCTTAAAAGAAGGTTACCAACTATAAAGTTTTTATGTACAAAATTAAATTCTCTTTGGAGTCCTTTTTATTTCGAAAGTATATCTTGTGAACTTAAAACGTTATCCCAATTTTAAAAGTGTGATACTTACTTTTGAAGGCCAGTGTATATTCTATTATCGGAACTGGGCTGTCAAAAAGGGATGTTTTTAAGAGCACAAAGAAACTCAACATTGGATAATGGGTTGGAAAAGCCACGAAAATGACAGAACTGTCGCAAACGATTTTTTTTTGTAAATTAAGGGACGAGGCGAGCAGGACGTTCATCTGATATTAATTGATACGCCCTGTCCATTACAATTAGTGCCCCTCAGGATTCTTGAAAAACTGCCAAAATTCTGAGCGGCATTACAATAACGCTCGCCACCTTGAGACATAAGATGTCAAGTCTCAATTGCCCAGTAATTTTACGACGCTCTTCAGACCGAAACACGGTAATGCTTACACATTACTGCTTCACGGCTGCGTAGGCGCATGTATTTGCGCCGTCATCCTGTGCAAATGGAGCCACTGGTAAATTGGTTATTTAATGTATAGTTCACGTTTTATAGAATTTTTTGCGTCATAAATATTAATCATCTAATTTTGTTAATCATAAAATAGAAAACAATTTTTATTCAATAGGTGCTTCTCAACAATAATGATAGGTATTGGGTGCATAAAAAGCTAGCTACGGCGCCCTTCAGACCTTTTGGTCTTCGTAATTATTACACATTGGTACCAAAATCTAGCAGGCAGTGCAATCCAGTGCAAAATGAGCCTCCCACTGAGTTGTTTACAGAAAACGAAGTTTGACTTCAGAAAGCGATCATTACGAAATCATCAAATGCTTTTCTGATACTGTCATCAAAACTTGTCGGATTCGGGAATACGGGCGTATCACAAAGCCGATTATGTTTGTCTTCAGCCTTGTATACACCCAATAATTTAATTCAAACCCCTTTATCTAAATAATTTAGGGCTTGGGCGATTGACAAATTAAATGTGGTTCGTTTGATATAAATTCGTCCATGTCCACGCTTGAATAATTTTGTTTTCGTCCACTCGAGTCAGAACTTTACCCGAAAAGATCAAAAGTGTTTTGTTAGAAAACACTACAAACTTTGATAACATAGGGCATACAATGTAACCTTTCCCGTTTCTTTTTTGTAAAGTTGTTACGAAATAAACAAGATGTAAGACGTAACAACCCAGAAAAAAAACCATTAATTAATATAAAAAGTTATAGTTATTTTGAAGAACTTATAAGATATTTACATATTTACCGAGTGGCAATGAGTTTCTTGCGACTTCTTCTAATTAGCACAACTCTTTACGAAGTAGCAGAAGATCAATAAGAAATAATCGTTTTTTTGCCTTTCATAAGTGTAATTTTCGTGACCTACATGAATAAAGTGATTCTGATTTGATTTGATTTGTTATTTATTACTCATACTAATTGGAGTAGTAACGTGATTACATTTTGACTTTTAGACTAATCTCACTAATATTATCAAAGTTAATCCAATTTATTTAATCTACGAGAATTGAGGAGGTTCCTCCATTGATTTATTTATTTAATACCGTATTCCACCCGAAATAATACAACTATACAATGTTGTTCTACAATATGGCGTTGAAATTTAACCTTAATCAGGTGCGATATTTGATAATAGGTCCGATTTACTTGAAATAGTTTGAACGCAAATTAATGACCTACCTCACTCTGATTTACATTCACCCCGTTTAGAATGTAGATTTATTTATGTTCAGTGTATCAAATACTCGTTTAATAATATACCTTTACGGAAGGTTGTTACTCAATAAATATGTTGCGGTATTCTATACTACTACTACTATTAGTATGTTGGTTCTATTTGTAGTTTTAAGGGTCCATTCCCAAACGGTAAGACATTTTCAAATTAAAAAGATGCTATTCCAATCTTTGAGCTTCTTCTAGTACCAAATTTGGATACATGGGGCACACTAAAACTTTTGCACTTCTAGCTAATCGGAACTATTTGAATTTCGAATGTTATATATTTTGAAACGTTGCAACCTTCATGGAATGATGAATTTCGTGAAGGGCGGCCTTCAACTGCCGTCACCTAAAATAATGTGGCTACTGTTAAGCGGCTGTATGCTGTTTATGACATTGTCACAGGAGACGAATCGTGGATTTATTGTTTTGAACCCGAAAAAAACAGTAATATAATATATAACTAAGTCATTTTTAGCTTCCGAACTTCTGGGTATCCATGCCGAACGTCGTGGGTTCGAGTTCCGCGTGGATCATAAAATTTTGTTTTCAAGTATTATTTGTGTATTAATCCAAATCCTAATCATATCAAATTGTTTAGATTAACAAGCGCGACATCTCAAGTCAATTTCCTAATATGCAAATATTGGGGTTTAGCAGGTTATCAACTGTAGATCCTGTAGATGAAGCCACAACCTGATAGTTGAACAAAGCATACAATATTTTATGACGATATGTCACTGGATCGGTTAACTCAGTACGCAGAGCACTGACACGGAACGCCAGAAGTCGTGGGTTCGAGTCCCGCATCGTTCATAAAATGTTGTTTTCAAATTTTATTTGTCAGTATCATTCTTTTAAATCAACATTGACAGCTTTATCGTATTAATATTAATTTAAAATATTCAAATGTTAAATACTCAAATACCTTACGCACGAGAGTGAAAAAAAAAGTTAATTAATAAATAAAAGCCCAATAGTTATTGTATTGTATTGTACATTATTACATATCGTAGTACTTACATTCATCCACACACACTTTGAATAAATAAAAGTATTATGCGACCTAAGAATTAAGCATTATAAAACTATAAATAATATATTTAATCTGCATTTTTAACCTTCCGAAATCGGCATGAATGCCTTAGATCGGCGTGATTTTGGCGCAGTGTTCTGTCAATGCATATTATTTGACATGTTTTAATAGATTGCTTATAATTAGGATGATTTGAGTGTATCAGAAAGCTATTGAAACAAGCTATAAGACCATGCAAAATAAACCATTTTATAAACAAAATAAGACTCATAATAACATAATTATTAATTCGTTATTCGCCATTCCCGAGAAAGATGATATAAGATTATCTTGTCGTAACGATATAACCAGTCAATTGCAAGTAGAAGTAATGCTTGTCGAGGATCTAGTACTGTGACAGCAATCTAGGCCCCCCACAAGATGGACCGACGATCTGGTCAAGATTGCCGGAATACGTTGGACAAAGGCAGCGCAGGACCGATCGTCGTGGAGATCTTTGAGGGAGGCCTTTGTCCAGCAGTGGACGTCTTCCGGTTGATGATGATATCGTTTCCCCCGTTTATTTTGAAAGGTTGCTTGATTGATTGTATCTTGGAATTTAGATGAAATGGCTCTTAGAAACATTTAACGAGATAGATGCAAGATAGATACAAGACGTATACTGAAGTGGTATATTCATTTCATAGATTACTGTATTCTCGACAATTTAATCAGCTGCATTTACCGTTGGTAATAGTTTGCACTGGCGCTTAGGTGTACCTACAAGACGAGCAGGACGTTTAGCGGATGGTAATTGATACGCCATGCCCATTACAACGCAGTGCCACTCAGGATTATTGCAAATCCCAAAAATTCTGAGCGGCACTATACTTACGCTCGTCACCTTGAGAAATCAGATGTTAAGTCTCATTTGCCCAGTAATTTCACCAGCTACGGCGCCCTTTAGACCGAAACACAGTAATGATTACACATTACTGCGTCACGGCAGAGAAAGGCGCCGATGTGGTGGTACTCATAATCTAGCCGGTATCCAGTGCAAAGGAGACTTCTACTGGTGCTCATGTTTACGATATTTACCGAGTATTTAGTGAATGGGTGAAAACGGTTTACTGGATCAGTCTTCCGCGACAGAGCTGGTCTTGGGTGCGTATCCCGATTAGAGCAGTCCGTTGTGCTATGAATGCGATACGATATTTTTTCCTTCTTCGATATATATTAATACTGTTGTGTATTATTCAAGACTAGCTGTCCCGACAGACGTTGTTCTGTTCATAATAAAAAAAAAACTTGGAATTTCGTAAAATCCGTTCTCGGCTGACCTGTACTCGGTAAGAAGAATATTCCTACCAAATTTCAAGTATATATAAACCATTAGAGCTAAAGCTAATGGTTTATATATATAAAAGAAATTTCCATGTATATAGTCACTCATCACGATATCTCTGGAACCATTGGAGCTAAAGACTTAAAATTTGGTAGGAATATTCTTCTTACCGAGTACAGGTATATATATATATATATATATATAGATAAAGGAGATAAGATAAGGGAGTACTAATTTGTGGCTAGATTAATGTGTAAGATGTGCGATACAATGGTTGCAATGTACAATAATCTCAATAGTTTTATTTATAAGTAACCCTTATTTTAAAAATCTTCATAAGAAGAGGTCAGCATTTAATTAGGTTCTGTTTTCATGTTAACTGTTCACAGTTAACATAAAAACAAATAAATATGCTCTCTTTAATAAAAAGAAGTAAAAATTTGATAACACAAAATTGAACTTCACAATTATTAAAATATGTATTTAATATTTATTAATTCCAACATTGGATGAGGGCAGCGCAGGACCTATCGTCGTGGAAATCTTTGGGGGAGGACTTTGTCCAGCAGTGGACGTCTTCCGGTTGATGATGATGATCATTTATTATTTCATAAACCAAAACTAGCAAAAAATAATTAATCTGAAAGCAAAGACGTTCGATACAGAACGTCATTTTCTGAAAGTCAAATTTAACGATTATGTATGAAGGTGAAATGTAACATATGAAATTATACTATCATGAATCGTCTACGCGTACCTTCCATGTCAAGTAACAATAAACTGGATCTAATATGTCCATTGTTTCTTTGTTGACAAATTAGACTAGGACAAATGACATTGTTTTTCTGTTTGTTGAAAGTTCCGTCGTCCAATTTGGCTTTATGTTGTTTTTATCTCATTTATATCAGTATCAGCTCTCTCATTATGGGCGTGTTATCATCTTTTTTTTTGTTTTTAGGTGTTATTCTTTCGACATTAGATCGCCTAAGCATAGGTGATCATTTTAGGTTTTTGAAGTGAAAATTTATTGATCCACGTTGGGCGCTTTTTTGTAAGGGAAAATCTTTTGGTTTACGTCACCGACACCCTCATGACTAGCGCACGCGATAAATAAATAATTGAGTTATGTCACTGATATGCTTATAGCAGTATATCTGTAGCTATACAGAGGACGTATTCTGCAACATTAGTGCTGTGTATTTCTCGTTAGTTAAATTGAATGGATTTAGTGATAAGTTCAATATGTACTGTTGAAATAGTGTTGAATAATATATTATTGAAAATAAATTTAAAAATGAATTGATATTAATAATTTAATTGTTTTTAACATGAAATTTCAAATTTTATTACGAAAAATTTTAAGTTTACACTTCTATCGGCAGTTCGAGACTGCCGATAGAAGCCAATTTTTTTGTTATTCTTAACCGAGTTAAAAAAAGGAGGAGGTTCTCAATTCGTCGGTATGTTTTTTTTATGTTTGTTACCTCAGAACTTTGGACTTCAAATGTTTTTTATACTATCCGGATATTTGAGTCACGTACCGTTACGGCGTTATAGTCATGTGATTGCCGTTATTGAATATGATGATCAATAGAACTCCTTAACGACTTACAGTAAGGGTGATCTGTGGCAGAATTTCTTACTGTCTGTAATAAAATTGCAATGCGCTTACGTTCATTGCTGCATTGCAAAATTTAGTAGATCTACACAAATTTAGACAAATTTATCGGTGTTAACTACATAGATAGTTATAGGTGATATGTGCTTGAGTCTCACGCGCGACGTAAGGAGGCGAGAGGCGGGAGCGGGGCTGTGGAGGGAGGACACCGATTCCAAAAATAACAATAAACGTAACTAGAATTGGATTAATTAATAAGATTGTATAAAAATACGCAATTATTTTTATACTTTTTAGTGCATTAAATATATTTATCTATAGTTTCATAATAGTATTGTTGAAGTCGCTTGTTTTTTTGTTAATTTATTTTTACACAAAAATATATTGATTACAATGTAATATCGTAATAAAACCATAAATGTAAAATAATCACGAAAATTATAAAATTCATATTTAAAAAAGACGTTTAAAATAAGTAAACGGATATTACAGAAGTAATTATAAATTTTGAAGTTTCCAAGCCTGAAAATAATTCTTGGTAGATCTCGGCTTGAGAAAATCTTAATTGATTTACTTAAGGGTTTTGCAAGGTGAACAAAGTTGCGAGGTTTCAATCAAGAATACTCAGTTAAATTAAAACTAATTACGTATTCTTATAAGTAAGGTATCGTATTTTCTTACGGGTATATTTTATTGTTTACAATATTATTATACCTAGGCTTTCCACAAATACTGAAACAAAGAAAAAACATTTTTTTCTAATTAGTGCAAATAACATTTATCACTTTTACAGTGTGTTAGTTTAATATATAAATATAAAACAATTTAATATATAAAAAGCTTATTCGAAGTGGTGTCCTAAGGTAAGCTATAATGCCTGTATTGATAGACACCGCTCTTCCTCTATTTCAATTCTTAATGTAGGTACACATAATTTTTAGATAAACAAACTAAAAATGTACACAGACATAGCCTTTCTTTACATTACTAACTTCATCATCATCGTCATCAGCCGGAAGACGTCCACTGCTGGACAAAGGCCTCCCCCAAAGATTTCCACGACGCGACGATCGGTCCTGCGCTGCCCTCATCCAACGTATTCCGGCGATCTTGACCAGACCGTTGGTCCATCTGGTCTACGGCCTACCAACACTGCGTCTTCCAGTACGTGGTCGCCATTCGAGGACTTTTCTACCCTACCGGCCATCTGTCCGTCAAACTATGTGCCCTGCGCACTGCCACTTCAATTTCATAATTATTTGAGCTATGTCGGTATCTCTGATTCGATCTCGCAGGGAAACTCTGATACTCCATTATTAACTTAATTGGTTTAAAATAATGTATGTATGTGTGTTTGTGTTGGTGTGCGCTCTCATTCTCAATTTATCTACACTGCCTCCATTTTGCACAACATACCTGGGCAAGTCTCTTATCTATATTGAAAAACATTCTACGTCTCAAAAAACCGACACTAAAAAGTAAAAAATAACTTAATAGAGATTTAATTTAATACACCTCTTCTGCAAATCTTTTATAAGTACTTTATTCATATTAAAGATTCGCATAAAGCTGATAGAAGGTGTATTAAATTAAATCTCTATTAAGTTATTTTATATTTTTGAGATTTTCAAGTTGTTTTTTTTAAATGTTTTTTTTTACTTTTAGTGTCATTAAACAGGTAAACTTTGATTTAAGTTGAGATTAATTAAGATTTCGTTGCTTTTTATTGTCATAATATATTACATAGTAATTTTTTTAAGTAACTATGGGTAGGCCTTTACGTACGATAGGTTCCGCGTGCTTAAACAATATAGATCCCCTATTTCACGTTCTTGTGAGACACTTAAATATGGTGAAGAACGTTTGTTAGCTTTGAATGACAGGTAAAATAAGATCCACTTATTGACAAACGGGCTTACACAAACTAAATGAAAACACCTAAAAAAAGTACACAAAATATAATAACATCATCCACGTAAACAAAAATATTCACAAAAAAATGTTCGTAAAATTTTAACTACTGCGCCAGCCTATGTCAATTTTTTATGGGACCAAATGGCAAACATTCTGCACCAAACTAAAAAGAAATCACGAAAATCGGATCGTAAATCTCAGAGTAATTGGTGTACATACATAAAAAAAAATACCGACCGAATTGAGAAACACCTTCTTCTCGAAGTCGGTTAAAAAAAAAGAAATTCGCACTAATTACATTTCATCTTCTGTAAGTTGCTTGTTCTGATAATTTTTCCAAAATGAAATTCAGGCAAGTTGAAGTCATGACAGGCTGCTCGAACCCGTACATTATCTATTTAATATCAGATAATAGAAACATTTTCAATTGAATAGTTTTGTGTTCACACGGTGGACCCAACTCACAACGATTTATTGCTCTTCTCTCGATCATGCGTACGATTTATTTGTACCCAATTGAAACGTGGGTACCTACTCAAATATTAATTTATTGCTTAAAGAGGTAACAGATTGCTAAAGAAAAATATATACGATACTGAAAGCTTCACGTTGTGAATATCTATTATTAAAATATCATTTTAAATAAGTTATTTTTTTGGAAGAGGAGGACAAAATGAGGGTACGGGTCACCAGAGGAATCACAGGAGCCTTTTTGAAAGGTGTACGTGATTTTTTTCTTCAAAGGTCGTTACGTCCGGGAAACTTTAAAGTTTAAATTGGGAATGATTTTAGTGTTACGTTTTTTTAACTACACTGGCCTGCAAAAGTAAGTATCACATTTTTCAAATTAAATTTATTTCTTAACTATAGAAGGTAGAGATTTAAGATTAGAAACGTTTTGTTGCAAATTTTATAGGCTTTAATTCTTAGAAACTAAAATTATACATTAGTAACATTTTTAACTTAAAAAAGATAAAACAATGAAAATAGACATTTTTAGTTTAGTGTAAAAAAATTCAACTAAAATGTATTACATGTTATTTAATTTTTAATAACTGGTATTGCCTCCTCGAGCTCTGATAACAGCTTCGAGCCGGTTTGGCATACTGAACACTAGGTTTCGGAGCCGATGTTGGGGAATATTCTCCCATTCTTCTACCAGGGCCTGCTTTAGTGCCCTGAGAGTAGGTGGTGGTCTGCGATTTCTGACTAGCCTCCCAAGCGCATCCCAGGCGTGTTCAATCGGGTTGAGATCAGGACTTCTTGATGGCCAAGCCATCACGCTGATACCGACCTCCTGAATATACTCTTGTACGATATGAGCCGTGTGTGGCCGGGCATTATCATGGATATGCCAGCCCATACATGTACACTGCCTCCACCGTATTGGACTCTTTCTGAGATGCAGGCTTGAAGGTATCGCTCACCAGGTCGCCTGTAAACACTTCGCCTTCCATCAGAAGTGTAAAGGGAGAATCGAGACTCATCTGCAAAATTCTTGACCATTCTTCTTCATCCCACTGCATGTGTTCACGGGCGTATCGCAGTCTCGCTACTCGATGCTGTCTCTCGAGTTTTGGGCCACTCGCTGGTCTTCAGGGTTTCAAATTTGCTTCAGCAAGTCTTCTTCTTACTGTACTGTCACTAATGTAGTCCCTCCGGGTCTGAAGTAGCTGTTGCTGGACTTCAACTGCATTTTGGTGGCGATTTCTTAACACAGTGGAAATAATATAACTATCTTCTCGGGCACTGGTACACCTGGGTCTGCCATTACAAGGTCTCCTCAGATGGTGTCCAGTCTCTTCGTACCTTCGCTTTACCTTCTGGATCGTTCGTATCGTCACACCCACCATTCTTGCAGTGCGACGCATACTGATGCCTAGTTCCAGAAAAGCCATGATCCTAGCACATTCTTAAACTGAAAGAGGCATGATAAATAAATTTTATGTGCTTTTTAGCATAAATTTTTAAAACAAGACCCATCGATCTTGAAAAAAATTTAAAACAGAAAGAAAAATGTGAATGGTAAAATTGTAATTCGGAAACGTCCACTTTGAAAAAGGAATGGTTTTGTTTTTGAAGGTTTGTGTTCAGCCAATTCTTAAAAGAAGGTTACCAACTATAAAGTTTTTATGTACAAAATTAAATTCTCTTTGGAGTCCTTTTTATTTCGAAAGTATATCTTGTGAACTTAAAACGTTATCCCAATTTTAAAAGTGTGATGCTTACTTTTGAAGGCCGGTGTATTATTTATTTATAATTATTATTTCGTACTCAACTTTTTATATTAGAACGTGCCTAGGTCTTTTACACTATCGGATATAAAAAATCGCTAATTCTGAAGATACTGGTAAATATAATGGGAAAGACTTAAAATTATTGCATCGTCATCGGTGCTGGATAAGTGTGCGATTTTCAATTCAGAAAATAACTTTCTAAGATTCCGTAACATACAAAGCTTTCCTTAAATTGATTAAATATCATCATCATCATCAGCCGGAAGACATCCACTGCAGGACAATGGCCCTTTGATGACATTGGGGGACCAAAGATCTTCATGACGATCGGTCCTGCGTTGCCGTCATCCAACCTATTCCGGCGATCTTGACCAGATCATCGGTCCATCTTGTAGGAGGCCTACCAACACTGCGTTTTCCAGTACGTGATCGCCATTCGAGGACTTTTCTGCCCTACCGGCCATCTGTCCGTCGAACTATGTGCCCTGCCCACTGCCACTTCAGTTTCACATTCATTTGGGCTATATCGGTGACTTTGGTAATTAAATATCAGTTTAAAACTATTCAAACGTCTTAACGAAATTCCGAAAGAAAATTTAAAATTGTTTTAATCGTATTGTTAGTCAACTGTTTATTTCCAATAATAATTAATTCTAAATCAAGATGTAAGTAATTCGAAATACTATTAATATTATTTTATTATGATTTCATGTATGTATTACGATTCTCATTGTACTTTCACATTCTTTATTAGTCATTAAGTTGACCATGGAAATTGTTAAACTTCCCCGGGGCGTAAAAAGAATAGGGTAGTCCCAGGCCAAAGGGTGTCGTAAGAGGCGACTACGGGCTTATTGAAAGTGGGAGAGTCACGCTACCGTCTTTTGACGTCAGCACAATCGGGCCAGATTCGTCTGGGTTACTTACCACACTCGCACAGAATACCGGCGTGAAGTAGCGGCCTGGTGCCGCTATGTTTCGCATAGGTTAGTGTCGAGGACCGGAGGCCATTTCTGTTAGGCGAGCTCTGTTTTCGTTGGACGTCAGGAAATCGAGCGGGCCGGATGGCATTTCTCCAATCGTGCTTAGAACGTGTGCACCAGTTGATTAACGACCGACAATACGGCTTTGGCCATGGTCAGTCGGCAGGTGATCTTCTGGTATACCTAACACATAGATAGGCGGCGGCTATTGAAAGCAAGGGGGAAGGCCTGGCAGTTAGCCTGGATATAGCGAAGGCCTTTGATCGTATATAGCACAAGGCGCTCCTCTCAAAACTTCCATCATTTGGGCTTCCCGAGAGCTTATGCAAGTGGACCTCCAGCTTTCTCACTGGGCGCAGCATGCAAGTCGTTGTCGACGGTTTTTGCTCGAATCCCAAGCCCGTGAACGCTGGAGTGCCACAAGGCTTTGTGCTATCTCCCACGCTATTTCTTCTGCATATCAATGATATGTTGGACATCTCCAACATACATTGCTATACAGGTGATGCCGTATACACGGGCCATGCAGGTCTCTCTCGGGAAAACGTCAACCAGTGCCGGGAGAAACTTGTGTCTTCTATCGAGTTCTCTCTCGAGAAGGTCGCGGAATGGGGTAAATTGAACCTTGTCCAATTTAACCCCCAGAAGACTCAAATTTGCGCGTTTACCACAACACTTCCTTAAAGCCCCGCCTAGTATCGGAATACTGGGTCCCGAATCTCGAGCGATTGCCAATTCCGTGGCCATCTGGAGGGCAAAGACAAATTGGCTTCGAAGAAGCTGGGCGTCATTAATAGAGCACGGCAATACTTCAAGCCGGTCCACATTCTAGCGCTGTACAAAGCGCAGGTCCGGCCACACATGGAGTATTGCTGTCATCTCTGGTCTGGCGCACCCCAGTATCAGCTCGATCCATTTGACCGCGTGCAACGCAGAGCAGCTCGAATTGTCGGGGACCCAGTGCTCTGTGAACGGCTGGATCACTTGGCATTGCGTAGAGTCGTCGCTTCATTGTGTGTCTTCTACCGCATTTATCACACACACGTCTTCATACATACACGGGTCACACACACAGCACATTAAGTTTAGATTACAAATAAATCTATTTTTACTATGTTATTATTGTTAGTAGTTCTCTTTCCCTTAGCTAATCATATTTATGTTAAGGTCAACTTGTTTATTATTACATCATATAGTTATGTTTTTGCTATAGAAGAGCGGGGCCTCCTACTACAGGCAACTCTTTGCTTAAAAGGAGACCCCAACACTGCTATTGTATATTTTGTATTTTGTTGTAATAAATAAACATTTGTATTTTGTTTTTGGATTATATTTTTTATGAAAATAAGGGACGAGACGAGCACGTTCAGCTTGGTAAATGATACGCCCTGCCCATTATAATGCAGTTCTTTGCGGCACCATAATTGCGCTCGTCACCCCGAGACATAAGATGCCCTTCACACCGAAACATAATAATGTTTACACATTAATGTTTCACGGCAGAAATAGGCACCGTTGTGGTACCCATAATCTAGCAGGCATCAAAAGAGCCTCCCACTGGTAAAGTTATATTATTTATGACTGTCAAAATTCCAAGTGATTTTAACCATTAAGAAATGGTAATCAGCCCAAAGTTTACGCTCTAGCAGTAATTTTATCCAAACCAACAACCGGCATACATACATAATAGTTATAAGGGTAAATGTATACACTTTTATAATAAAGTCCCAACCAATATTCAGGCATCCTCTAAAAATAATTTGAAAAGTTTTATTAAATATTGGCTCTGTCGTAAATCCTACTACTCCACAGCTGAATATCTGATTGATCGGACAGCCTGGGTCTAGATTATAATTATTTTATAGCAATAGCAATGACAGTACAATATTGTATATTTTTATTTTAAATAAATGCTGGGAGAGTTTCTTGCGCCGCTTTTTCTCTCAGAGCGTCATTTGCTTACGAAGCGGTAACAGTATGTAGTATATTAGAAATGACATCAAAAAGAGTTCTAAAGGAATCAATTTTGAGAAAATAAATGCCTTTTATGCCTTTAAATACGTAAAGAGTAGTAAGCCAATACAGGTGCGACATTTGATAATAGGTTTGCTTCAATTCAAACATTTATAACGCGAATTAATGTTCTACCCCAGTCTGATTTATATCGCGTTCCAAATGTTCAATTATTTATAAACGTTGTTTTGAATTTCCGTTGACTAAACAATAGGTTAGATAAATAACAAGAGTATCTTTTGTTTTATTTATTTTTATACAAACATTTTATTACATACGAGCTGACCCGATAGACGTTGTTCTGTACATAATAAACAAAATACTGTTTATATATACTTATGAATTTATAAATAATAGTTCATAGCATCAAGACTAATTTCGTTAAATATGCTCCCTGCGGGCCTACCATGAACTCTTATTGCGATTCAGTTGACGACATAAAATGAACTGCTTTGCTTTCTCATACCACGATGTCATTAGAGCTATCCAATTGAGGTTGACGTCAAAACAAGTCGGAAATTTAATCGCAAACTGTTTTAGTTTGTTCATTCATTTGTACCATGAGGCCATAAACCTAAACTGGATAGCTTTTGTGTCAAAGTGAACGATTCAATAAAAGTTACTATTTCTTAGCGGAACGTGAATCGTTTTGTTAATAACCTTTAAAAAATAGTGAAAATATTCAGAAAAGGAAAATTGAATTAATGGACGATAAGATGAGAATACATAATTAGATTTTTTTTAAACAAAATACTGAAAATAAATACCGAAAATGAAATATAAAGATTACAGAATATTTGGTCTCTTCACAATCTGTCTTGTAGGTCCATCTACATTGCATGGTTACCATGAATACGCGAGAAGTCAAAAAGTACACTACCTGTGTGTGTGACAGTGTATGTGTGCGCTTATGCGTGTGTGTATGTATGAATCTGAGCATACATGATTTTAGCTGCTACTTACAACAGTGAGACTAAAACTTGATGAGCCGCTTTTTCGGAGACCAGAAAGACAATGGAATTTCCGTGAATTTAGATTAGTAATTCTTATTACTCAACTGCAGATTTCCTAAATCAATTATGGGCTGCATGGTATTATAATTCATGGTGGTATTTTTTTAAGAGTGTAAAAGAGTACAGGAAGAATTTTATCACCGTTTATTTTCTCTCAGACATGTTCTGTACCAGTGGGAGGCTCGTTTGCACAGAATGCCGGCTAGATTATGGGAACCACTACGGCGCGTATTTCTGCCGTGAAGCAGTAATGTGTAAACATTACTGTGTTTCGGTCTAAAGGGCGCCGTAGCTAGAGAAATTACTGGGCAAATGGGACTTAATAATATCTTACGTCTCAAGGTGACGAGCGCAATTGTAATACCGCTCAGAATTTTTGGGTTTTTCTAGAATCCTGAGCGGCACTACATTGAAATGGGCAGAGCGTATCAATTACCATCAGCTGAACGTCATGCTCGTCTTGTATCTTATTTTCATAAAAAATGCAGTTCCTTAAATAGCCGTGGTGGTGTATTAAAAGATGTCGGAAAAAATTTGAACGTTCGTTTATTCATAAGCAAAGGATATCTTAATATTGATGGGATAAACGAGTTTATTTGGAAATTTTGAAGACAGCGGCTTATAATTCTCTTTAATATTTATTTAATATATATATATATGTATGATAAATATTTATCTCTAGTAAAATACGGCCATAATTTATATTATGAGGTAATAATTTCCAGCCACATCAACAATAAGTCCATGTCCGTTATAATGAACAAGATATATTGCTACTATTTAGTTGGCTTATTAGGTTCGGAATAATGTCGAAACTGTGACGGCCTTACAAATATACTTGGTATAAATATAAACCTGAGAATAAACCAAGATTATGCAAAATGTTTACAAATAGACATTTTGCTTATGATTGGTTAACATTACTTTATTTATTTAAGTAACACTTATTCGCTGAATAAAGTGATTTGTTTGTTTAAAATAAATAATTATAAGTTTTAAGACACTTTTTGAAAAACAGTCAAGTAGCCAATTAAAATAATATACTGAACATCATGTCACTTGACACATACACAACAAAATTTGAATTTAGAACTAAACGTTATATCCTCGTCTGCTGTTATTTTTATATTTTATTTTTTGAGGAGGAAAATACATTTATGTATTTAGGCCCCGAAACGGGGCCCATATGGGCATATGTCGACATATGTGGGACTCGAGTGTCCGCGCAAGCGGACAATCCCAACCGACTAAAAACCTCCTCTATGCTGTTAGCCCTGAAGGCTGTTACAGTGACATAGGACGTGGGGCGTGGAGGCCGCAAAGACTACGCAACAACAGTCGCGGGGCGTCTCCTAAGGAGACTCGATCCTCAGACCGGCTGTGTGCTTGTAGGAAGGAGAGAGAATGAAAATGAAGATGAGAGATGAAAAAATGAGAAGAACCCACTCGCCGGCGAGTGTGGTGATGTTTTGTGTAATGTATGTAAGTGTGAATGTATGTGTTTATGAATGTAAGTATGTATGTTTGTATGTATGTAAGTAGTGTAAGTGTTTGTGTGCATGTATGTTTGTGTTTGTGTCTGTTTGTGGGGTGTGTTTGGCGTCTGCTGTTAGCTGATCTTACTAAATATAATATACCATGGTGCGCTACAATAGCGACATTAAATGAACACACGGGTAGAGCTATCTAACATATATCGAAAAAAAAAATCTAAAATGTATATATATATAGTATATAAATGAATATATTTAGGAAAAATATATTAAATTATCCTTACGCGTTCGCATAAGAAGGCACGAAGTAGGTATCAGTGTGTACGCTAGCGACTACTACTAGATTCCTTACAGGTTGTTCCGAAATGATATTTTGGATAAATAATTTATTTGGGTGAACTAAGTATTTTATATTTTAATATTTTTTATGTAATTTTTTTGTTGGTTTTATGTCACCATTGCTTTTTTATATTTTATGCCACGCTGTACTCGTATAATTCTTTTTAATGTGCGTATATCAATAAATTTCTCTTAAATTACTGGACAGCTTTCGAGGGAATTTTATTCCTTGGATGATTAAAATGGTTTAAACCTGACGAGCAGCGCTGCGATTAGCTTCCAGAAAATTATGCTCTCTCGAATTTGAACTCTTCTGGTTTGTTTGGAAAATCCAATTTGTGTTAATGAATCTTCATCCAGCTCCAAGTTCATCATCAGTTTTATCTTCGTTTACTAGTAAGTAGCATTTTGGGCAGATAACGTCAGTCAGATCCTCTTAAATCTAAAAAATAATCAAAGCAATTTCAAATGCTTTAACTATAATAATTTGCAATATTTTTTATACTTTTCATAATTTCACCAATTCGTTTCTTATAAAAGAAGAATTCCAAACGAGTCTCGATAAAGCGGAGAATACGAAATCAGTTTTAATTTTAACTAAGTGTCCCTTGTCCCTGATTGAAACCTCGCAACTTTCTCCACCTTGACAAACCCTTAAGTAAATCAATTAAGATTTTCTCAAACCGTTTTCTACACAGAATTGTTTTCGCTCTTCTGAACTTTTAGATTCATAATTACTCGGGTGTTCATCGGTGATTCATATTTTTATTAAAATATTGTTGTTATATTTAATAAACCTTTATTCACATAGGTTTAATACTAATTAGAATAAAAATTTAAATGTGATTTTATTTACAACTGTGATGAATTCTCATAATCAAGTTACTGGTGTATAATAAAACTGCTTGTTTCGTGACATCACATATATTATTATTTTTATCACTCTTGCTTATTACTTACTTATACTTCTTACTTAATTACTAACAATTGCACAGCTTAATATTCGACATCTGTCTCCGACTATACGCTCGATCAGAATGTCTCCACTTTTTCAAAAGAATCGAATATACCTTTCGTTTTTCATAGACTACCCACATAACGGCATTTCGAATCGAACAACTTACTAATATCGATTAAAACATATGAATCAATTACAATCATCGAATAGAGTTTTATAAATTACATATAAATAATAAAAATAAACTTGATTTAACTGACTTATTTTTAAAACAATAATAAATAATCATTAATTCATTACACAACCAAGGGCGATAGGCAATAAATTTATGAGTTCTTATGAATTCAAAGTTTTATATACTGTATTCAAGTAAGCTTAAATTAAGCGCTTTTAAATCGTTACTATATTACATTTAAATTACTGAATCTACTTCGATATGTTCGGAAAAAGTAGACGTGAGATGAACATACAAGAAACTCAACGGCCACACTTTTCAATCAAATATACTATTTTACAATAGTTGTACTATACATAACAAATTAGTTTATAAGGTGCCTCCAATATATGAATCATGTTTAAATAATATCAAATAATTCATAAAAAGTAATAAACCACAAACTGTAAAAATATAATTAAATAAGTATATAATATACGAAAACCTGACTGCCCAGTTTCCAAATACATTCTCAAATTCAAAAATGTTATATTCAAAATAGGATTTAAAATCACAATGAATGTCAAAAACTACCACCCATACGAAAAAGTATGTTTCCAGCCTGAGACATCATTACAATGAATATGGTACAGTTAAATTAACCATTATTTTACAAAACTAATAACATGAAAATCTAAAACAAGAATCCTCTAAAAAATATCTCCACTACACAAAACAAATAACAACAATTTCAGTTCCTTTTTATACGCTTTATATTAGCTTCACCTGTATGTTTGCATGTATGTTTGTAACCGACTTCTTTGGGCGCGATTTTGACCCACTTTAAACGGCTAGATTTCGTTCAAACTTTGTAGATTTTCCGAGGACCTATGACATTACCCTAATTTGAGTAAAAAATGAAAAATAAATAATAGTTAAAAAAAACTAAAAAGCACGCTTTATATAAAATTCAACTAAAAATAGAAAATAAATTTAACTTGAAAATAGTGTATAAAAAATATATTTTATTGTAAAAAAAAAGCGTGGGGTGTAGAAGAATTATTATTTTAATAATATCTTAAAAAGCACCCCACGCTTTTTTTAAGTTTTTTTAACTATTATTTTTATTTTATTTCGCTATAAATTTGCACCGACCTTTGCACTCACGCGCGTCACGAAGCGAACTAAACTGTTACAAGTGCCATCTAGCCAACAGTTCAGGAATTATTTCGATGGGCCGTCTCGGTCTTATGGCTATCTACCCCGGAATTACCCTACTTGTATTATTCTTTTGCGTTATGTAGACCGTTGGTGCTGGTTTTAAAAAAATACAGGCACATTTCGTGATCTGATCGGGGTATAACAGTAAACTACGCTAAATATTACTTCATACACATCTCGATACAATTGATAGTATTATTTAACATTGATATTATATGTATTACAGAATGTTCGCTACGAAGCCAACAAGCAGTTCATGATCTGTTTTAACAATCCTCAGATAGGTACCTATTTCATTCAGCAGAGTTAATGCAAATCATGGTGGCATTATGAGTTTATATATTCATTTATTTAAAAGATCACAAAATCCACAGAACTTAAATTAGGTTATAATAATAATACTATTTTGTACTTACATCTAATAACGGATTTACAATATTTATAATAAGACATGAAATTTTTGCGTGTGTGGTTTGGTGAGAGTGCTTGTGTGTGTGTGTGTTTGTCAATACCTCTAAATTTAATCTTCCTTTAGATTTTTATTAACACTCCTTTTAAAGCAGCCTTTACTGTTATTAAAAAGTTCAGTACTGTTGAATTGCTTATTATTGCTGCATAGAGTGCGACAGATTACCGAATTTTCATAATAATTAGTGTGACTCAGCGGGACTTGGAATAGAGACGTGTATCTAGTGTGAACTGAATATTTGAAAAAAAAAAATCTTAGTAATTGAATATTTGAAATTTAACTTCACACTACTCGGACGGTACGGTAGAAATCGATAAATTTTAAAATATAAAACAAATATTTCTACAAAAATAAAATTAATGAAGAAGAAAATAAATTGCATATAAAAAAATTTACGGTGTTTGTTTCGAAAGAAGAAATATCGATCTAATACGGAGACTGCAATCTACACGTTGGTCCTCTTATTAAAAATAATTAATTTTTTGGATAAATTCTTTCGTATCAAAAATAAATAACACGTATTTTAAACATTTTTAATCAGAATACTTGATTTTTAAAGCAACTATAGTAATTGGGAAGAAATGTAATAAATAAATATTCAGCGATATTCATCCTCGCGTTTTACGAAACTGTTTTGACAGACGTACAGCCGGACAACATTATAGTCCTTTAAGAAATTTGTTATGTTTTTAAAGTCTCAGTTCTAGGATTAATATACAAATAATATTTGAAAACAAAATTTTATGAACGATGCGGGACTCGAACCCACGAGCTCACGCGTTCCGTGCGAGTGTTCTCCCAACTGAGCCAACAGTTCGAGTGACGTATCGTAATTTTATTTGTGTATTAATCCTAGAATGAGGGTTATCACTTTAAAAACATAACAAATTGTTCAGATTTGCAAGAGCGACATCTCAAGTTCAATTTCCTAATATGCAAATATTGGGGTTGAGCAGGTTATCAACTGTAAAGTAGATCCTGTAGTTATTTTTGTATCGCAATTTTAATAGTAGTCTATTCCATCCACAGATACGCAATAGAGTTGCAAAATGGCAATCGAATATAATTATTATTGTAGTATGATAAATTTTATGTATATATGATACTCTGAGAATAGTGCCATTAATTTTTTGTACCCCAAAAATTTTAATCATTGAATTATTTTATTACTTTATATGGCAATACAACGTTTGTTGAGTCAGCTAGTACCTTATAAATTTTGATTCCCTTGACATCGTAATATAAGTTTTTTGCGGTTTAAGCAGCCGTATCTTTTTTAAATTAGTTTTTTATTTTTCACAGATTGTATAGTTGAGTCAGTATATCGTTTTTCAACTCAATTCCTCCACGCATTCCCGAGATAAAGGGTCTTGACAGACAGACTTACGGACGCACGGACGGACGGACAACAAAGTGATTCTATAAGGGATCCGTATTTTCCTTTTCAGGCACGGAATCCTAAAACCACGCATAAAAGATTCGTCAGAGATTGTCTATGTAATCAACAGTTGTTCATATGAAATCAAAATGAAAATAAAAATGAAAACAAGACATGAATGAAGACAACATAACATTGCAAACGGCTGTATTCATGTAAAGATTCATCTCATTGTTAATTCAGCGGAGATAATCTAAATCTAATGAACCGTTAACAGACAGATAAACCCCTTTCCTGAATATTAAAACGATTGAAACCGGATTAACTCCACTTCGAACAAGTTGACAATTAAGTTGACGACACCATGTGAATACACGAGAGCTTCGAATGAAACTTTCTTTTATATTCGTGTCAAGTTTATGAAACAAACTCTGTAAGCATTTTCTTAATTAGGTTATGATTTAACACATCACCCAACTCTTAGTGTACTCAGTACAGTTCTATTCCGGAATTATCCGGATTATGTTTATGTTTGTTTAATTTATAAATTTCAACCGCCGCATATCTACAAAGGAGTTATTTTATTTATTTATTGGGTTGAAAAAACAGTGAAATATTAGATCTTACTAACTGAAGTTCATTATAAGGTAATACTAAATGTGCCACCAGCACCGTTAACCACACATTAAATAAGAAATTGAGAAAGGTAAACGTTAGGTTATAATTTTATAGATACAAAAAAGAGAGTGAAAAACGTATCACAAACTATTAATTTTAAACAATATATAAGGTACATATTTGTTTTGATTTCAATGCTTGTACTATTTGATTTTTAAACATTCCAACTGACGTGCACAAAATATCGATATGACTAAAATTTACATTATAAGCTTCACCAATTCGATATAACGGCAAGCGTTTGCCTGCGTTTGCATACTGTGGTGGCAAAAAGTTGATGAGCTCTACGACAGTTAGAACTCGTAGGAACTTTGTACATTATCTTATTTGTTAGTGCGATACAATCGTATTTATGATGACATACTCGTATATCAGAAAGCATCATTACGTCATGTTGTAAGCGCTTGTCGTTAAGTTCTAACAAATTATAAACCTTTAAAAGTTGGTCATAAGGTAGTCTACTGCGGAAACATCTGTAATGCACATGGCGTAAATACTTTTTTTTTTGATATTCTAAAGACTCTTTTTAAAAAGTATTCCACACGGGCACAGCATATTCAAGTTGTGAGCGAATAAGTGCCTTATAAAGATATATGAATGTATTGGGATGTAAGATCGAGAAACAAAACCAAAAATTTTTCAACGCTTTGTTGATAATATTGTTTATGAGTGTATCTAGATTCAATTTACTATCTAATATGATTCCTAAGTCAACTACTTTCAGATATTCGTCAGACAGTCTGTAGTTAAATTTATGTTTTAATATTTTGTTTGTAAGTGTTATTACTTTACACTTATTTAAACTAAGAGAATTTATTTGTTTTGCAATATTCTGCAAATCGATCCAAATCTTCTTGAAATTTTATGTGGTCCTCAGATGTTTTAATAGTGTGAAAAATTTTAAGGTCATCAGCATAAAGCAAGATGTGACAGAACTGAAAGCTTTTGTTAATATCATTAATAAACAATATAAATAACAGTGGACCAATTATAGAGCCCTGAGGAACACCAGATGTAACAAAGATGGACTCTGATTCGAAGCCATTGATTACAATCTTTTGTGAGCGATTTGATATATACGACTTGAACCATCGTCATAGATTGCCACGAATACCATTAAAAGCAAGTTTTTCAAGAAGCATTCTATGGTAAACCCTATCAAATGCTTTTCGGAAATCAGTGTACACACTGTCTGCCTGGATATTAGACTCTTAATTTTTAAAAAGATGAGTCATATAGACTAACAGATTTTTTGTAGTGGAAATGGTTGTATTTGACCGCCTACTGTCTAGTCGGGCCGTACTGGCCTTAGTTAATATAAGTAATAGAACAGTAGCGTAACTCAGCGGTCTCCTTGAAATTTATACCTACGTCTAAAAAACTATGAGTAGAAAATAATTTTCAATAAGCAATAACTACGACTAGTGTATATATGTAATACATTTTTTTTTTGTAAAAAAAACAAACTCCTTTTTAGGTGTCAGTCAAAATTGCACCCAAACATATTAAAATATGTATATAGAACTATTCATGTTTGTAAGATAAACATCTAAAAAGTACAGAATATATTTGAAAATATAATAAAGATTCCTTCGTGCAGCATCCACTATCTTAAATATTTACGATAGATTTCGTCCAGGGGCATGCTCTGAATTACCAAGATCTTTGATATTTAAATATTTATAGGGAATATTTCACGAGATTTTTGCGATACAAAATACACAAGACATAGCAATTTGAAGGGTTTCGCATACCTAAAAAATGAATTCTTAAACACTTATACACAAATAAAATTTGAAAACAAAATTTTATGAACAATGTGGGACTCGAACCCATGACCTCTCGCGTTCCGTGCGAGTGCTCTTCCAACTGAGCCAACAGTTCGAGTGACGTATCATCATAAAATCTTGTATGCTTTGTTCAACTCTCAGTTTGTGGCTTCATAATAGCTTTAAGGGTAAATGTATACACTTTTATAATATAGTCCCAGCCACTGTTCAGGCATTATCCATAAATAAATTTAAATGTTTTATTAAAAAATGGCTCTGTAGTAAATCGTACTAGTCCACAGCTAAATATCTAAGTAATTGGACAGCCTGGGATTAGATTATGATTATTTTATAGCAATAACAATGGCAGTATAATATTGTATATTGCCATTTGTTTTCGAAACGGTAGTAGTATTAGAAATAACATCACAAAGTATTCTAAAGGAATTAATAATGAGAAAAGAAATCCCTTTTGAGTTCGAAAATTCTTGCAATAGATAAGTCCATTTTAAGTAAAGTTTACTACACTCTACATTTCCACGTATTTTCTTTTTGCTTCAAAGAATTTCATGGGATAATTAGCGGCTACAAGTCTTAGAGTTACCGTCATAAATTGATCCCTTTTCTCCCACCATTCATTTATAAATAGCAGGTCTATGAACCCTGTCCGCGACCTACCTGTCGAGGAATCCAGGGAAACCTGTTCTGACTCATTCTTCAGGGGATTATAGTTCTTGGAAACTGGTAGGCTGTGCGATCTTAAAAATAGGGTCCATAATCGCTTAACAATAAGTATTCAACTGAAGCGATAACTTTTGTTGTAATATAAGGAATCAATTAGTGTCTTTGTTATATTATTGTAGTTCATTCAGTCAGTGTTCGACAATCGACGTTGTGTGATGTGTTCTGTCTGTCTGTTTCATTTGTTCTGTTCGTTGGAGGTTTCCGATCAATATTAATTAAATACAGGACGTGTTATTTTATGAGGTAAGATTCTATTGAATATATTGTTAAATATATCGTAAATATTTGATTAGATTAGATAATTACTACGTTTTAAACTTTAAAAAGTGCCGCAAAATTAAAAGAACGTAGCCATTTTGTTAATAAAACATATGTATGAACAAAAAAGCTTTCATCAGTTTTCTTGTATAATATGGATTTTTTGGTGTTTATCTATTACATAAGATTTACTTATGTGCTCGTTTAGATGATTCTAGTTTTAATGGGTAAATGTTCTGAGGCACTGTTGGCATGATGCGTATTTGTTCGATAAAAAAATATACAACATTTAATATTAATTTAAAATAAGTTTATTTTGTCATATGAATATAATTTAATAGTATATAGTATAGAATGCAAAGCTTACAAATTTTACCACTATTATAAAATAATCATAAATAATCTTGCATAATAATAATTTTCAAATCACCAAATATTTACATCAATCCACTATACTGCCATATTTACGCACAAAAGAAAATGCTGTCAAGCTGTCTGTATTTAAGGAATTTTTTAAACATTCTTAATAAGATTGTTGTTACTTTTTTATTACAAAGTTCAAACAAGTTAAAATTAAAATAAAATATGAATAAAAGTTTATTAAAATAATAATATAACAGAAATAAAAACAGTTTCAGACAGAAATATTACTCTTATGATATTTTATAAAAATATCTGAGCTTTTTATATAAAAAAATGAAAAAAGTGGAAATTGCCTATCCTTTTTAAGTACATAATATTATGCTCAATTAATTTTATGAATAAAGATATAACCGTAAAAAATTAATAGGAATGTAATAACTCAATGACAATAAAAAATTCAAAATATAACGTGAACCAAACTAGTATATTGAATACAATTGCTGACTACCTGAAAATAAACAGTACAGCTGTTGTAAAGGTCACTTGAAGAATTACAAGCGAGTTTCTTCCGAGAACAATAGCAATTATTGTACACTCTCCATTCACCAGGCTAGTACCAACAGTGGTGAAACATAAACATCTGTGGCATTCCAGATATTATTAGGTGCTTGAATGATTAATTATTAAAACTTTTGAAGTCTGATCTTAGAGTAAATAACCTTAACATATACCATCACAATGGTTAAGTTGAAGTAAGGTTTCTGTTCTACAAATTGTTTATTATGGGTTCGTTTGCTGCCATTGTCTAATGCTCAACAAATTTTAGCAGTTCTGGATTTTACACCCTCAATATCATAATATAATATCTCCATTTTACTTAAAGGTGGAGCAATAATAAGATTTTTTTTGATGTTAAATTACTTTAAATACTTTAGAATAATTCAAATAATAGAAGTGTTTGTAGTAATGTTCCACTCCACTATCAATATTCTTGAAAGTTTGTATATCGATACGATAATAATTTTGCAAAATCTTCCTCAAACATTTCAAGTAACTTTTTATAGACAATCATAATTAGTATATCAGTTTTTTATGTGTTGTGCAAGAGTAAGATTCGTTAATGAAGTATTAATTACAACACATTTTGATATACATTATAAATGATGCTATTAATGGTTTCTCTCCATTAGCAGTGATATAAATTAAGTGGTCTTGTTATATTATTTAACGGACTTTCTTTTGTTCCAGTTGTATCACTTGAGAAGATGGCGACTATCTGTAATAAGGAAAATAATATGAAGCAGCCAACAACGTTACAAGAGGCGATTAACGTAATCAAATTCTTAAAAACAGCTCATAAGCAAGAAATGGCTAAAATGAAAGAGGCTTATACGAAACAAAGTGAAATTATAAAAAAGCTAGAAGAAACAAGAAAGAAAGAGTTAGAATTTCTATCAAAAGAACTTGAAAAATATGAATTAAATTTATCGCAAAGAACAGAAGCAGTTAATAAGCAATTATCAGAAAAAGATGAAATTATTAAGAAACAAGAACAAATCATTGAAGATCTGAAGAATGAATTAAAAACAAAAGAAAATTTAAATGTGCCTGAAATTTCTTTAAGCGTCGAATCGAACTCTGACTCCGGAGTTGCTTTTGAGAATGAGGATAGTTCAAACAATACCAAAGATTCAAAGACTGCAGCAAAAGCCACGAGAAAATGTAGTAGACGGTTTGCGGATCCTATAAGCTTTTTACGTCGCGTTGATTTTTCTCCAATGAAATATAAGCCAAATAATCGTGAGGGCACAAAAAAGAAAGACGAAAAGAAAAAGAATTTAGATGTCCCAAATCCAGACACCAGAGTTCTTCTTAGACAGCAAAGTAATGAAAAACCTACTAGCGATGAAGAAAGACATATTTCTGAAGATGCTTCATTTTCAGATGAAACAATGACTTCTATCCTAATACGACCTAAGAAACTAGACGAGAGCATGAATAACCACTTCTCTGATGACGGAAGTGAAGACACCAGTGAAGAACTTTTCGATAGAGTGATGATACGAAGTAGTATCAGAAGATCAGTCAAAGCAAATCCAAAATATAAAAAAATAAATCGAACAAAATCCAAACTTTTAGAGCAAGTTAAAATAAATATTGTCGATTGAATCAATTATTTGTCATGTTTATAAGCTCAATTTGTTTTCAAAAATATTGCGATCGCATTTCAATTAAATTGATGTGGGTTGTATATTAAAACATTGTGTATGTGAATGTTTTGTGTTTTATTTTAATTAACTACCGCTATGTTGATCATAACACGATCCATTGAAACGTTCCCACGTAACCAGTAAAGGATGTTTGAGTAAAAACTGGATTATAGCAAGTTTTACAATAATTGAATACGCTTCTCAGATACTACCATTTACTTTTTTTTAATGACAAAAAGTCGCGAGACGATTAACATGTTTACCTGATACTAAGTGATACGCCTTGCCCATTAAAATGCCGTGCCGCTTAGAATTTTTGATAGCGGTACGGCAATCGCGTTCGTTCCTTTGAGACATAAGTCTCCAGACGAGTTATTTCACTAACTATGGCGCGCACTTTAAGCCGAAAGAAAATAATGCTTGCCTATTTTTGCTTTACGGCAGAAAAACGCAACGCTGTAGTACTCAACTATTCGTCATTCTGTTTAGAAAATGCCACGACCGAATGAGCGATTTCTGACAATCGTTCGTAATCTATTTATCATACCACAAATTTTTTATTGGATTTTTTTATTTTATTTATATGACAATCCGACGTTTGCTGGGTCAGTTAGATTTTATATTCAAATATTAGGTAATAAATGTGTGTTTCTGATAGGTACAGCACATTAACCTTTTTATTTTGTTCTTAAATCGAATCATTGTATTTGCTTATTTAGTTTTTTTTACTAATTTATATTATAATTATTATTCTTAGAACATTTTTGGGGATTTATCTTCCTATTTCATAAAATCAGCGCCATAATCAAGTCCAAATATCATTATTCAGTTAAATGAATTTAAATAAAACATTTTTAAAGGATTAAAACGCGTGTAATTGTAACGGTTTTACATTACATGTTTGCGTAAAAGTTACATTTTTATTTTATATAACCCATTCCTAGAACATATTTATTCAATTCATTCAAATATTAAATTCACAAAGAAAAAGAAAGCAACAACCGACTGCCTTTTTTGTATATTTTAGTTATATGCAAAGCAGACGGTTTAATAGGCCACACTATTTACAGAAAAGCAACCCACACAGATAGGTACATAAACGGTGAATCCCATCACCACCTATCACAACTTCTTTCTGTCGGTAAATGTTTGTTTCAGAGAGCCCACCGCCTATGTGATGCTGACCATCTCAATGAGTTACATCATATCAACCAAGTACTCCATGAGAACAAACTGCGGCCTCCTCATCAGCATCGGAACAGAGTTAAACCAAACGTAATATCTCAAGCCGACTTAAAGAACACATTGCGGATATCAAACACAGACGTCACTCTAAGTCAGCTGTATGTGAACACATAACAGACCGACCTAACCACTACATTCGGTTCGACCAACCAAAAGTTTTGGTAAAAGAGAATAGATTTCTCCCAAGACTGGTAATAAATTAAAAAACACCAAATTTCAATAGAGAAGATGGTCTAAAATTATGTAACACCTGGGATCCAATAATCTCTAAATTAAAACCCATAACTACACATACCAAAAAAGGAAGAGGACACTGTTAGTAAATTTTGTCAAAAACCATCTGTGTACAGCAAATACCTCCGAGGAAATAAATGGCGCTAAATTTCATAATGACAACTATGACAAATACTATCTTTGACTCACTTCATCTGCAGTCCCCCTGAAAACGAGATCTGGAAAGGTCTTGAAACGTCGAGTTGATTAAAATAAAAATGTAACTTTTACGCAAACATCTAATGTAAAATGAGTTACAATTACACGCGTTTTAATCCTTTAAAAGTGTTTTATTTAAATGTGTAACACTCGCGTTAATCAAATAAAATACCAGTTAAATTAAGTTTTTCTTAACTCGGTGGTACGTAATAAAAAAAACGGTAAAGCTTCATAATATGATGAGGAAGAAACTCGGGACAGAAATCAAGTCAAGACCATAATGTGTACAAAACTAAAGAAATTTGCGCATATTTTCCCAATCAAAGGTAATGATTTACACGTTATAAAATTAATGATTGTCTTTTTAAATATTTATTAAAGATTTACTGAAAAAAAAATGAAGAACAAGATCAAAGCACACGTTAAATAGTTTTAAGTTGGAGACTATTTGTGCTATAACTATATATACATAAATAATTTATTTTATTAATATTAGGCACTTAGGCTTTCATCTATTTTTAATGTAGACTGACTGCACAAGTATAAATTTTACGCAAATATTACTAACTAGGCGTTTACACCACACTCAGATCAGATAATATTACTTAACAGTTGAAAAAACGGTTGAGAGGAGAGGCCAGAGATGTGGGTATGTAAGAAACGAGGCAATTGGACATTCGTTATAATAGTATAATCCATCCTTCCATTTGAGGGCGTAAGTATAAAGGTACTTTTATATATTGACACTATAGGCCCTATCTTACGGCCGCTTTTCTCCACCGATTACCAGTTTCATTTTTGAATCCAGATTTTTATGTTGTCATTGTATATGTTATATTAAAAAAATGCCAAGCAAAAAATGATTACACGTTAGATCCATAGATTGGTTATTGAAATGCCAAAAAGCAGGACATAGCTTTAAACGTCAATCTAGGATATACATTATATAAAATCGGCCGTTATGCGCATTTGTTTAAATTAGACGGCAATTGTCACGGCATGGATATTACTTAATCGCATGGCTAATAGTTTCACCCCAATCCCACCTAAAAAATATAGCCAATTCGGTAACCCTTTCAAAAGATATTTTCGTAAGCGCCGTATGAACATTGAAACATTGAAACTAAATATTTCCACGACAATCTGTCTCACCCAAAGTATTCCGGCGATCTTAATCAGATCGTCGGTCCATCTTGTGGGGAGGCCTACCAACACTGCCTCTTCTAGTACGTGGTCGCCATTCCAGGACCTTACTGCCACAACGGCCATCTGTCCGTCGAACTATGTGCCCTGCCTACTGCCACTTCAGTTTCGCATTCATTTGGGCTATGTCAGTGACCTACGGATTTGTTTCTTTTGTATCGCGATATTTAATTTTAATCTTGGAATACTTTAAATATCACAGTCATTTATCATATTTCCAAAATACAGTCCGACCACGCGATGAGAAAAATAGTTAAAAACAGCGTTTCTGGTACAACAAGCACTTAAAAAAAATAGTCAATGCGATTATTAGTGTTACTAAGAATTAATTATTTAATGCCCGCTTCTAATAACAACTAACTCAATACCACAAGAAATATAACGCAACAAGCATTAATTAGAAAGTGTAATTAAGTAATGAGATCAAAATTATTACAGGAATTAATATAGCAATGATGACTCTAAAACCGCTTTGCCAGGTTTACCAGTGGAATTATAACCGGGGGTCGAAAGAATCAATTCCTGAGGTATTAAGACGCCCGAGCGCAGCAAGGGCGACTATAGTCCGAGTAGGAATTGATTATTTTACCCGTGTTAAACACTCTACTTTTCATTTCGAATACGAGGAAAATAAAACTAGTTGTTTATCTAAGCACAGATTAGTATCCCGCCAATTTATGTCGACTTTTTAAATTTTAAATATGGAACTAACCGCGTAATTGTTGCGGCTTATTCCGCTCAAAGAAGTTTGCGCTAAGTTCACACTGGCTGTTTAGAGTCACATGGCATTTCTTTTGATTAGTTTTTTTTACATAAAACTCTTCATAGCTGACAGCAGTTCTATTTTCAAAGTTTATTCCGGCCCTTGGGTGGGAAGTAATTTGTATGAGTTTTTCCCTCTCTACGGAGGAAAGCAGCATTTTCCAACCAATAATCAGATCAAAACAACCTTACTTTCCGAGTATGAGAAATGAAAAAGTATATTTTTTATCATTACACCCAATAAGAATACAGATACTATTACCTGACAAAACAGAACAAATTTTACGTTAATTTGCTTTACACAGACAGCTCTTATAAAACTTCTAAACAGATACACACACTTACACACGCACACACACACACATAGTGTACTTTTTGACGTTTCGCTTCATATTGGTAACCATAAAATGTAAATAACTTGCCTTCAGTACAGGCTATGCCTAGTGTAGGAACCAAATACTATGTAATATTATGCGATAAAGTGTCTGTATATAGTTAATAAATAAATTATTTTTCTTCTTTGTTCTGGCTCACTATAGATGGGTCAGCTCTTCTAATCTTCTTACACCATGACATTCTGTCTAGGATTGTCAGGTTGGGGAGATTTTCTATAAGAATGAAGCTGTTCATACTAGTGTACCCGTGCCTTTCTTTTACTCGGCCTAGTTTTTCTTTTTTATGATAAGGGACGAGACGAGCAGGACGTTCAGCTGATGGTAATTGATACGCCCTGCCCATTATAATGCAGTGACGCTAAAGATTCTTGAAAAACTCAAAAATTCTGAGTGGCTCTACAATTGCACTCTCACCTTGAGACATAAGATGTTAAGTGTCATTTGCCCAGTAATTTCACTAGCTACGGCCCCCTTCAGATCAAAACACAGTAATTCTTACACATTACTGCTTCACGGCAGAAATAGGCGCCGTTGTGGTACCCATAATCTGTCTTCTCTAAATTGTCATCATCACGTCTCATTATGTGACTATATCACCTCAGACGGGTCTCTTTGAGCTTTTCGGCTATAGGGGCGTCTTTTAAACTGCCAGGGGTGTTCTCGTTCCGTGCTTTGTCAAGCCCTGTAGCCCCCCCTGACCCCCTTTCTATTACAACCGTGTGAATCTTGTGCACATAGTATTCTTTAAATGGCCAACACTCTCCGCAAATAATCGCGGGTCTCACCGCCATCCTGTAGAGCTTTCCTGTTGTGGGTACCGGCATGCGCGTGTCACTCAGCACTCCAGCTAATGATCGTCAATTTTGCCTGCCAATTTATGAACGATGCGAGGCTCGAACTCGGGACCTCTTACGAACGTGCGAGCGCTCTTCCTGAGCCAACCGTTCGAGAGACGTAAAGTTCATAAAGCCACAATCTGAGAGTTGAATAATATTATGAAATTATATAATATAGAATGAAAAGAGGTGTTTTTATCAAACTAAATAATATGTTTAAAACAGTGAAGCAAGCTTTTCTAGATTTACAGTAGTTTTTCATGGTTTTGATGGTGAAATCTGAATGTCTCTATTTTAATTATATAGTTGAGGTAGACTGTTTAATTTCAAATTTTGAAATAAAATATATGTTACATAATCATAAAATAAAATTCCACATATAACTGCGTTCAGTATCGCATGCTCAACTATTTGAAACGACTTTGCATTTTTTTTACACAAATAAAATTTGAAAAACAAAATTTTTTGAACGATGCGGGATACGAACCCACGACCTCCGGCGACCAACTGAGCTAACTGTTCGAGTACCGCCTCGTTATAAAATTCTGTTTGATTTGTTCAACTCTCAGGTTGTGGCTTCATCTACAGGATCTACTTTACATTTGATAACCTGCTCAACCCCAATATTTGCATATTAGGAAATTGACTTGAGATATCGCTCTTGTAAATCTAAACTATATGTTATGTTTTTAAAGTGATAACCCTCACTTCTAGGATTAATACACAAATAAAATTTGCGGGAACGATGCGGGATTTTTGTTTTTCAAATTTTATTTGTGTATTAATCCTAGAAGTGAGGGTTATCACTTTAAAAACATAACATATATTTTTTTGCCATTTGAATCCTCTTATCCTAAAAAATATTTCATTCGCTTTTATAAGCAATCTAGAAAGTAGAAAAGTAACAGAAAAGTAATATTTATCAACATTATCTTGTTTTATTACCTAATAAAACTCGTGAAGTTTTTAGTGCCGCTTTTATCGCAGCCATTTTTAATTACGCAGGTGCCTTTTGTATGTTAAAATTATCGTCCTTAATATTCGAGACAAATAAAATGTTGCCAATAAATGGTATCAAGTACCCCAAGCGAATTACTTCTAAGATTACGAGTATTTTACCTTGAATACGCTCTATAAAACTCTCAGGGGAGTATTTCCATAATCATAAAAATGTTTTTATATGGCGTTATCAGACGAGGTTTTTATGGTTCCTTGGCTGTCCGTTCTTCAATAGCATTCAAAAGACATTCAAAATTCACTCGGGAACGGTTATGTAAATGAAATATCGAGATAATAGCGAATATTCTGCTGAATATAATGCTTTTTATGAAGGTGTGAAAAGTACTTTGGTATAGCTATATTGCCAATATGCCGATATGGCCATATTGAGCCGTTACCTGTTGATATATTATCGCATTCTGAGCTTGTCTTTCTGCAACTGGGAACGTTACATATATTGATTCGAGGCGTCGCGCGTCGTGTCAGGTGAACTTCAGAGCCTTGAAAAAAATTGTTCACAATAACAATCCAAATAAATTGCATTTTTTAAATCATCGATATTTAAATGTTTTTTTATATTTCACTTTTTTATTATGTACTAGCTGCTACCCGCGAATTTGTCCGCATATGTTTTCCCTACCTCATCATAATCATAGGACTATTAATGCAAATTTTGATTTAAATCAATTCAATAGTTTTTTATGTTTAACCCGGACATACATACAGACGTATATAAAAACAGATCAACGGACAAACAGAAAAAAAATCCATAAATAGTAGATTTTACAACGAGTGCACAAAACGAACCATTTTTACATTAGTAATGTCGAGGATAAAAAGGTTTTGTGGACGAGTTATAAACTCTGCTTTTCATTTCGATAGCGAGGAAATAAAACAGTAGTATAACATGGTCATTTTTAACAATTTTAGCAAATATTAAGAAATTAATAAACGCACGAAAAAACAAGACCTGTTTCCCGCCGCTTTTTTTTAAATCTTACGACATTGATATTAGGCTTGGGCTCCAGACCTATACAGCCTACTATTGAATTAATTTGGTAACATATATATTTTTAATTAATTAAATAACCTACCGTATTTTAATTTAAATTTTAATATCTTTTATGTCTTAAAAAACACATGAGGCAAATAAATTAAAGTAAATATTAAAAAATAACAAATTCTATCTCTGACCTTTTTATTGTGTTTGGCTGTATGGCTCATTTTCTTTACCTTAATAAAGATACATTTATGAGTAGATCCTTTTGTGCACTTGTGCACAAAAATCGATTTTGTGCAGCCTATATCGTGCACAAATAAGCAATTTTCTGATCATAAGACGTCAAAATAATTTTTTAATTCGGTATTCTATGTTATACTCACAGCAGATAATATCTAGAGCACATTAACTACATCTTATAACAATGGCCAACAGATATTTTATAAAATAACGCCATCGGGATGTTTGGCATCATTATTGCTTGCCAATGAAAATAATTTAAGATAAAGAAGAAATTTATTTTTGATTAGTAAAAAATCTAGATCCTGGAAAATTTTGAGAAACTGTCGGGTGACAGTGTGGTTAGCAAAAAAAAAGGGGTTTAAAGCACACATGATTTTTTAGTAGTGATGGCTAAAATAGAAAAAATACTTCTATATAAATTTAATATTCTGCTAGCGGACCTGACAGACGTTGTCCTGTACACACGTCTTAAATTTTGAAAAATCGTTCCAGACGTTAGTAGGACTATCATAGACATGGGCAGGACAATTATATGTGGACTGAATTGAGATTCTTAAGTCTAAACCATTCTCAATTTCACTGAAACACACAAAAAAATCATCAAAATTGGTCCAGCCATCTACGAGGTAGTTCAATTGTGAATCTAAACCATCCTCAAATCCAAATCAAATCACTGTCAACACACGTACAGAAGAATTATATATATAAAGATAAAAGTGCTGTAAAAGGCATAAAACGCATTTATTTTCTCAAAATTGATTCCTTTAGAATTCTTTTTGATGTTATTTCTTAATACTAGATACTAGTACCGTTTTGGAAACGAATGGCGCTCTGAGAGAGAAGAAGCTGCGCAAGAAACTCTCCCAGCATTATTTTTTTTTGCGGTCTTTTCAATGAATATACAATATTGTTCAGTCATTTCTATCGCTATAAAATAATCATAATCTAGTCTAAGGCTGTCCCATCACTTTGATATTCAGCTGCTGTGGAGTAATAGGACTTACGACAGAGCCATTTTTAAATATAACATTTAAATTTATTTATAGATAATGCCTGAACAGTGGCTGGGATTTTATTATAAAAGTGTATACATTTACCCTTAAAGCTATTATTTCGTTTAGCTTAGAATTTTTTTCTGACGGAAGTAACGCTCAGTAAAAAAGTCAATTGAAACAATTTTTCAGTCGTTGAAATTTTATCATTGTAAAAAAAACATTTCAATATGCTCAGTAATATTTTTTAAAAATCTCCAAGTGTCTAATTTGCTTATTTAAGTTTTCAGTCTGACATTTGCGTCATTGCTTTTGGTTTCTTCGCCCTTTATTAGGACAGGCAAAGGGTTCGAGCCTATACAGCCATATTTGTTAATATTCAATAGCAACATCATATTGATATGTGCTAATAATAATATAACCTTTAATTTCTTATTATCAATTCTTTTATTTAGTGAGTTTAAATTAAAAATGTGCGAATGGTTTTAATTAATTATGAATAGAAGATAATAATCAGTCAAATAAAATGGCGGAATCCCAGGAACATTTTACTATTTCATCAATAAATAAGAATAAAAGAAAGAAATTAAGAACCTGATAATAACTTGACATGTAAAAGTGTAAGCCTTTATTTTCAGATGAGTAATAATATCAAAATATAACATTATATCATTTTTTGTAAAATATATAAAATCTCACTTGATAAAATAATATTAATGATATTATAAAGGTAGAAAAATAGCTACGAGAAACATTGCTCAAAAGATGAAGTTATATCGTCAGCATTTCCGAGAAAAAGAAATAGCAAAATATCTAACAATGCTCCTAGCTCTTCATTAATACGCGAGTGCTTAGTTGTTTATACGGCTTTATTTAATGTCAATTAAATGTAATATATATTATGTATCTGTTAATCATTCCTAAAGTTAATTATTATTAAGTTTAACTTCAATTTGCCGTGTTTGCTGCCCCGGGGCGTAAAAAGAATAGGGTAGTCCCAGGTCCAAGGGTGTCGTAAGAGGCGGCTACTTTTTGAAAGTGGGAGAGTCACGCTGCCGTCTAATGATGTCAGCACAATCGGGCCAGAGTCGTCCGGGTTACTTACCACACTCGCACAGAATACCGGCGTGAAGTAGCGGCCTAGTGGCGCTATGTTTCGCATAGGTTAGTGTCGAGGACTGGAGGCCATCCCTTCCCCCTCCCCATCACCCCCCAACAAAAATATGAGAGCGGTCCTCAAAAAGATATTACCCCAGGAGGGTACCGGCTCTACCAGAGTCGGAGAATCCCTCCCCGAGCATTTTCGCTCGGGCTGCCCCTCGTATTCTGGGGAGGGCACAGTACCGCGCATATCTAAGGACAAACAGGGCAGCAACACCACGGCAATCACCTCATGGCCTGCGTTCGAGCGTTCTGAAGAGGAAATATAACCGTGCCTCCAGATTTTTTAAGCGGCAAATCGCCCGTGAGAAATCGAAGCACGTCGTCGAAATTGGCGAGCAGCTTTCCAGTTACCCGACCGGAACACGCAAGTTCTGGTCGTTGTCGAGAGCTGCTCTTGGTAACTTCAACCAGCCGTCCATGCCGCCGTTGCACATGAGGAATGACACCCTGGCCCATACGGCAAAAGAGAAAGCCGATCTCCTGTGCACTCTTTTTGCCTCCAACTCGAGTCTTGACGACAACGGAAAAACACCGCCGACCATCCCGCGGTGTCAGAGCTCCATGCCTGAAGTACAGTTCCGACAGAAAATTGTTCGGTGAGCTCTGTTTTCGTTGGACGTCAGGAAGTCGAGCGTGCCGAATGGCATTTCTCCAATCGTGCTTAGAACGTGTGTACCTGAGTTGACGCCGGTGCTAACGCGTTTATTCCGGCACTCTTATTCAAAAGGCGTAGTCCCTGATTCATGGGAGTCAGCCCTTGTCCATTCGATTCCAAAAAAAGGAGACAGTTCGGATCCGGCAAACTACAGGCCTATTGCTATTACCTCCCTACTCTCCAAAATCATGGAGAGCATAATCAACCGCCAGGTCTTGGTATACCTTGAGGGTCACCAGTTGATCAAGGACAGGCAGTACGGCTTTCGCCATGGTCGGTCGACTGGCGATCTTCTGGTATACCTAACACATAGATGGGCGGCGTCTATTGAAAGCAAGGGGATAGGCCTGGCAGTTAGCCTGGATATAGCGAAGGCCTTTGATCGTGTAGTGCACGAGGCGCTCCTCGCGCTCCTTCCATCATTTGGGCTTCCCGAGAGCTTATGCAAGTGGACCTCCAGCTTCCTCACTGGGCGCAGCATACTGGTCGTTGTCGACGGTTATTGCTCGAATCCCAAGCCCGTGAACGCTGGAGTGCCCCAAAGCTGTGTGCTATCTCCCACGCTGTTTCTTCAGACGACAGCACTGGTGATGCCGTATACACGGGCCATGCAGGTCTCTCTCGGGTAACGTCGACAAGTGCCGGTAGAAAGTTATGTCTTCTATCGAGTCCTCTCTCCAGAAGGTCGCGGAATGGGGTAAGTTGAACGTTGCCCAATTTAACCCCCAGAAGACCCAAGTTTGCGCGTTTACCACTAAAAAATCCCCATTTGCCGTATCACCGCTCTTCGAGAACACTTCCCTTAAAGCCTCGCCTAGTATCGGAATACTGGGTCTCGAAATCGAGCAATTGCCAATTCCGTGGGCATCTGGAGGGCAAAGGCAAATTGGCTTCGAAGAAACTGAGCATCATAAATAGAGCACGGCAATACTTCAAGCCGGCCCACATTCTAGCGCTGTATAAAACGCAGGTCCGGCCTCACATGGAGAATTGATGTCATCTCTGGTCTGGCGCACCCCAGTATCAGCTCGATCCATTTGACCGCGTGCAACGCAGAGCAGCTCGAATTGTCGGGGACCTAGCGCTCTGTGAACGGCTGGATCACTTGGCGTTGCGTAGAGTCGTCGCTTCATTGTGTGTCTTCTACCGCATTTCACGGGAAGTGTTCCGAAGAGCTGTTCAACCTGATTCCTGCCGCCGAATTTCACCTTCGCACGACACGCCACAAATTAGGATATCATCCCCACCATCTGGATGTGTGGCGGTCCTCCACAGTGCGGTTTTAAAGAAGCTTTCTTCCTCGTACTACGAAGCTGTGGAATGAGCTTCCTTGTGCGGTGTGTCCGGAACGATACGATGGGTACCTTCAAGAAAAGCGCGTACACCTTCCTTAAAGGCCGGCAACGCTCTTATGATTCCTCTGGTGGGCGGCGGTGATCACTTAACACCAGGTGACCCGTACGCTCGTTTGTCCTCCTATTCCATAAAAAAAACGCGCGTAAAAATTACACGTACAATACAAATAGCTGACGATTTTTGTGATTTATGAATAAATAAATAAAATAAATAAATAAACGTATATTAAATTTTCATAAATGAACTGTCATAATATTTATTTCCTTAAGTTTTTCTTTGAGAGACTGTCTATAACCAAGCTGATATATATCACGAGCAGCTCTCTTTTGCAGATAAAAATAAATAAATGTGAAAATAACTTAAGTACAATCTGGCGGTCGCAACATTCGTGTACTCCCTAATCTTTCTAACGGCATACGCCGCAGAGCTCAGTCTATCTGCTAGTTGGGCAATATGTGGACCCCACTGAAGCTTTTTATCTAACGTGATACCCAAGAATACTATTCAGTATTCTGTGTCCACAAGTTCCAATCTCTGGTCATTTGTAAGTACGTTGGTTTGTACCTTCACTGTGTTTGGTGAATGAACCGTAAACACTTTGTTTTTTACTGTTTAAGTGCAGATTATTCGTCTCAAACCCACGGATCTTTGAGAGTGCATTGTTTACCTCGTCATCAATATCTACACGTCGCTTCACTTTAAAAATGAGTGAAGTTTCATCAGCAAACAATACAATCTCATGGCTATCATCTACCACAAACGGTAGATCGTTAATATATATAATAAACAAGAAAGAACCGAGTATAGAACCCTGCGGAACACCTATTCCCACAGGTTTACCCGTAGACCGTTTGCCATTTACATCGACTATCTGAACTCTTTCGCTTAAATGTGATATTAACAGATTTAGGGCTCCATTTTTACTCCATAATGCTTTACTTTTAGGAGAAATTCATGGTGGACGCAGTCAAATGCTTCGGACAAATCACAAAAAATACCCAATGCATCCTGTGACTATTCCCAGGCTTCAAAAATGTGTTCAATTAGTCTAGTACCCGCATTAATTTACTCTAATAATCTGTATATTAAAGTTTATTGAAATCAATAATGTCATACACATTTTCACTATGAGAATAATCTCTAACGATTAATGAATACCTAGAATACCTTCAAAAATGTTGTTTGATTTTCTCTATTCCTCGTCAGTCGTCAGTTGGTCAGAGCTGGTCTTTGTTTAAAGTATAATATGATAAATGATAATATTCTAATCTTTTTTCTCGATGGAAAAAACCAAAGTATAACTTATGCGATTATTTTGGATGTTTTTTTAAAAATAATCCAATATTTGTAGTTAAAATTTAGTTTTATAAGTTTATACTTATATTCTATATATAACTCTTAAAGAAAATATTTTCAATCAATTGATAAATCAGACATTGAATAAAAAATATACGGCTCCTACGTAAGTAGCTTTTGGACTTTTTTGAGTTAATACTCTATCTCTTTTCCCTGATATTGGGGTAAAAGGGATAACCACGCGGTTAAATGACGCCCCATTATTTTTCGACCTATATTCAATGTATGCTTTTCATATGAAAACTTAAACCATGCCAAACATCACATGCTACGGTGCTTGCAATATCCCAAAGTGTTTCGAACAATCTGGTTCACTTAACTTGCGAGCAGTGCCCGCCAGGCGAACGGTCTGGCATCATGGAAATTGCTCGCAAATGTCAACTTGACATTTGCTACACCGCGTCAAGTAAAAGCTGACAGTGAAATGGGAGTGCTTGTAACCTTCTAACGTGGTGTATTATCTTTATGATAAGTGACAACTTCTGCAACGAAAGCTACCTAAGCCCCGCTGAGTTTCCTGTACCTGGTTTTCTCAGTTCTAATGTGACAGAGGTGGATTTTCAGTCTTAAATATTTAAATCTGAATTAAATTCTTTTTGTTATAAAAGGCAAAATGTTTTAAATAAAACAAAGCAGATATAACAAATAATCATAATCCTATAAATGTAAACTGTGCAATTTCAACCGTGAAATCAATAACACAAGCTCACATATATATCCGTGTAATCCCAATGGCACGTGTAATGCAAGGATTTCAAACTTTCTCACCGTCGATAAACTTTTCATACGGCTTATAAACTTAAAACCATTATTATATACTGTGGCATGCAATATTCGCCCGAAATCCAACGTAATAAGATTCAACTCTGCTAAAATACAATATCTGTAAGTAGATTTGTTTATACACGTCGAAGCAAGTATTGGAAAAACTATGGTTTCACGTTCAATAGGATTGATCTAGAACAGTCTCTATTATAACAAAATATTATTCGAATATTCTTTTTCATGGTTATAAAGATAAATTTACAGCATTAATCGCATTAAGCTTGCTTGAGCTCATGGTTATAAAGATAAAGAGCTTGTTAAATTAAATGATTTGTTAACGTCCTTTTATCTTTTAATAAAGCATCAAAATTCTTATATCAAATGAAATTATCTTGAAAATAATTAGTAATGTTTCTATTCTATGGCCGCTTCTATATTCAATCTTGTGTTATTTATGCCTAACAGATCTATAAAACGGCTTCTTTTAATCCATGCTTTGTAAGTATTTGAATGAATGTGACAGTCATTGCATTTTCTAATATATAAATACAAGTGCTGAAACGTTGTTTAGTCACATAAATTAAACACGCCGCGCCCGCTCGTTGTATGAATTATCATATATAATGATTAGTCATTGATTGAATTATTTGTATTGCGAATATATTATATAATACTATAGTTTGTAATTACACTTATAGAAGTGTGATTATAAACTCCGATACGTCGCATTATATTAGGTTTGATTGGGTGAAAGTATAGGCTCGCGAATAAAACTTTGTGTCTCGCAAGCTGCAGGAAGCTATAGAAATTGACCGTCGACCTAATTTTAATAGAGCCAAGGGTTGGGCTCTGCCACCAACTTGGAAACCATTGTTACAAAACGCGTCTCGCAATAAGACCCATAGTGCCGATGATCACGTAGTGACCAATAGTGACATAGTGTCAGTGATACCGAGATAGCGTACTACGAGCACAAGTCCGCAGTAAGAGACGGGTCATTATCACTGTACTGACTCTGTTGAAGGACCTCCGAATGGTCCGACACTAGTTAGTACCCACACCGATAAAACGTGAGTAAAGCCGTATCTATACTATAATATTATAAAGCTGCAGTGTTTGTTTGTTTGTTTGTTTGAACGCGCTAATCTCTGGTACTACTGGTCCGATTTGAATGATTCTTTCAGTGTTGGGTAGTCCATTTATCGAGGATGGCTATATATAAGCTATGTTTTTTTTTTTTTCAAAATTAGGGATCCGTAATAAAATTGCTATTTTGTAACACAAGGTGTAAAATCGAAAACCTATTTTTGCGTGCGCTGCAAAAACTATTGACAATAGAACAAAATGATGTACAGGCTATAATATAGGCAATATTTTATTACTTATAAAACTATCGCGTGAATTATACTTTATATGACAAAACAACGTTTGCCGGGTCAGCTAGTTACTATATAAGTAAATCATGTCTCACGAAAGTTTTAATAATTTAAGTGTGATTCATATCGATTCGTGCAGTGTTCGTGCGGGGCACTACTTCCAATACACCTATTTCTTTAATCGTAGTCGACCTATTTGCATGTATCATTAATCAGCAGTAAACATGGTATCTATTACTTTCTGAATACTGTGAAGGCCATTATAATTACAGGCTATATCGTCTCATATTGAAGATCTAATTGTAATCTTATCGGGTTCGTACAGTTTTGTATTTCGTTACGACTCGGATGATATTGACACTGTTAGGATCAGATCAAGCCACGGATCAGGTCACATACTCGTCACTAACTCCCATATAAATGACTAAATCTTTTTTATAAGACTATTACTAATTGATTAACTTATTTTGTTTTATATATAATATCCCACTGTTGTTCAATGGAATTCAAATTAAATTCAAATTAATTAATTCAATTCAAATTCCCCCTTTTTCTTCCATTCGTCCTTATAATTTATATTCCTTATATGCTGGTTAGAGAATTGTAATTTCACTAAAGCGATCATATCATAGTATGATCTGAATTTTACTATATCTTGTTTCCAACTCATCAGGAATCCAACTCCTTTTTTTGTTGTATCTTCTCCATACATGGGGCACACTAACAATTTTGCACTTCTAGCTAATCAGAACTATTTGAATTTCAGATGCTAATGAAGTACGACCACGGACATTCTAATGCTGTTTATGACATTGTCCTAGGAGACGAAACGTGGTTTTAATGTTTTGAGCCCGAAAAAAAAACAATCTTGTGAATGGGCGTTTGAAAATGAGAACAGGCGAGAAACGTTGGTAAAAAAATGATCGCACATTTTTTCTTAGCTACGGGTCCCATCTGCACATTTTCACTCACACGCACACAAGATGGGTCAAAAGCTAAAGTGGAAATGGAATGGACAAATTCTGAGTGAAAAGAAAGAGAAATGGACAAAGTCCGTGACAGAATGGTATCCAAGAGACGGGAAACGAAGGAAAGATAGACAGATTAGAAGGTGGGAGGACGATTTTAAAAGAATAGCAGTACCAGACTGGATGAGAGTAGCTAGAGACCGAATAAAGTGAAAGTTATTAGAGGAGGCCTTTGTCGAAAGACAAATTACAAATTAAGTTAATTTAAATTTATTATAAGATAAATAAATATGTCAGTATTAATAATAAAGGCTTATTTTATTTTATTTATTAATTAAAGAAAGATTTATATTCACAAACATGTAAGAATAATTAATTAATGAAGGGCTAAAAGATTGAATCACAGGTTGTCAGCTACAATAAGGTTACCCAACTACGTATTATTGCGGGAGTTGCTTCATAGCTTAGTTTTATGGCCGTCACAAAAATACTAGTAAAAATAAGGTTTGTTTATTTAACAACATTATATTTAGTTAATTGAATATTAATAGTTAAGAAGTGTAAGATTAGTTAAAAGGCATAAAAGGCATTTACTTTGTCAAAATTGATTCCTTTAAAATTCTTTCTGATATCACTACTTACACTATCACCGCTTCGGAAACAAATGGCGCTCTGAGAGAGAAGAAGCGGCGCAAAAAATTCTCCCATAGTTAATATAATACGTCTGCATTCTTATGCGATGTAAATGTCTACCCTAAAACAGATATACGAATTTTAAAAGAAAGCTCTTCAACATGTGTGTGTAAGTTAAATATGCTAAATAAATTTTGATTTTTTTTTGTGTCGTATTCCATTAAGAAAAACTTAAATACGGGGTACTTAAGTTTTTTTTTAATGAAAATAAGGTACGAGACGAGCAAAACGTTCAGTTGATGGTAATTGGTACGCCCTGCCCATTACAAAGTAGTGCCGATCAGGATTCTTGAAAAACACAAAAATTCTGAACTGCAATACAGCTGCGCTCGTCACCGTGAGACATAAGATGTTAAGTTTCATTTGCCCAGTAATTTCGCTAACTACGGCGCCCTTTCGACCTAAACACAGTAATACTTACACATAACTGCTTCACGGCAGGAATAGGCGCCGTTGCGGTACCAAGAAACTAGCCGGCATCCTATGCAAAGAAGCCTCCCACTGGTAAAACTTTACAGATAAACTGTAACTACTTTATTATCTAACTTCGCTTAGTCCAAAATTATTGTCATATATTTTAAATTCTATTCAACTTTCAATTGTAATCGTTGATCTCATATTAATCACACGTGGCAACCCTACTATTAATGAGCATGTTCTGCTCCATAATTAATTCTATTACACCTGTCTTCAACACAATATGTTCCCTGTTAAACAATGTACATTGAAGACGTCAGCTTCAAAGGTACCTTATATTACATTAGACACAATGGTTGCTTGTTTGTAAGCGATTGAGGTAGACGCGGCCTTACAAATAAACTTGGAATAAAGTTACGATTTAAGAACTTTATTTCTCAGAAGCATATTACAATATTCACTAATAGAGAAAATCTAATTACTATATAATATTTCAGCCGTGAGAATAAAACAATATCTATAACATATCGATTACTTTTCTTGTTTAACTATAAATATGAACAAAGTAAGTAAAGTGGAAAAAAAACCAGTAAACACACACTAGATGAAATACTTAATAAGAAATAACTTTAGAAATTATAATCTAAAGAACATTCATAAATAAGTTACCTACACTACACTAATGAATATCAACCAAAGAGACAAAACTGAATACAATAATACAAGAACTTTAGTGAATTACACGATCGAGCGGCGCAATGCGCATGCGCAGACCGTCACTCGCAATTTGTTAACATTATAAAGTTATATCCGAGTATAAGCCAAGAATATGCAAAATGTTGACTATATCGCTGACAATACTGTCCATTCAAATTCAAATATTTTTATTCAAAATAGGATGTGACATCACTTATTAAAAGTCAAAAAGTATCACGCATTCCAGAAAGAATGCCTCCGACCGAAGAATGGGCGCAACAAACTAAGCGGCCTTTTTTTTCCATAAAAAAATATGCTTACAAAGCAATATTGTCCAATTAACCTTATTATTTAATAATCCCCTGAGGGCGGTCGCTCCATTTCCAATCTGTGGAATCATTAAGAAAGTAATTTATGTTATACTAACCTTTACCACACAAACTTTTTTTAACAATTCTTTTGAATATCGTTATACTTTAGTTTTGACAATTTTCTGGGATCTTGTTGTAAAGCATATACATCGCCCCACAAAAGACTTACTAACTCGACTTACCGAGTAGTAGGCATAGCTAGTTTATGTTACTTATAGGTACAATGATAATTCTGAAGTTTTCCGAATGTCATCCCTGTTTTATTTGAAAGGCCTTGCAAATAAACTTAGGAAACGTTATAATTCCGGATAAGCCAATCAAAAAACTAAGCAAAATTTCTATTTGTAATCATTTTGCATATTCTTGGTTTATTCTCAGGTTTAACTTTATACCAAGTTTATATGTATGGCCGTTAGAATAAATATGTTTTTTTTTCTTTAACCATCTGAATGCCCGATAAGGCACGAACAATTTTTATTTGTTATTGTGTGCATTAGCTAGTGGTTAGGTAGTTTAAATTTTGAAAATTTATCCGTTTACATAGAGCCTCTTACTGCTAGACAACCGATGAAAACAGTCCAGGTTTAGTAGTTTAGTGTGCGTGACAAGCTACGTCTTACACTCGCCAATTGTATGTCACTTTGTCTTAGCACCTTGCTCAAAATAGAGACACCTCAATTTTTTACGACGTCTTCACAGTCAATCTAGATGTATAGAATGATCTAAAATTAGATTAAGGATTGGTCTCCGCTCCGCTCCAACTAGATACTGCAGGCGTTGTCGCAAAGTGCGGCAACTAATACTACGCCCAAGTGGGCGTAATCGAGCCAGTCTCTAACAACGTGTTACGCTGACGTGCCACATGTTCTGTTAAACTTTGCTAATAACTGAAACAAAAATGCCGGGTTGCGTAGTAAAACTTTGTAAAAATAATAATTCAAGAAATAAGACTGGGGGAAAAATTATAAGTAAGTATTTTGTATTTTATTAATTTCAACGCAAAATAACACGAAGCGTATGTTAACCAATTTGAAAGATTGCGTGGGCACACAAGCATCTAATAGTTGCCGTAATAAAAAAGCTATTAGGTAGTGCGGTATCAGCGGAGACCAATCCTTAATCTAAGGATCTAAGGTTCAAAATAATAAACAGCTAATGCCAATCGTGGCTGACTGTTTGCGACTTGTCAATCAAAATCGGTCTGAGTAACAATAGATTCACTTTCCTGTTCTATCATGCTGTATCTTCGTTACACACTTTTATTAGCTTACACGCTTTTTATTAGCTTCACCAGCTGTATGTATGTTTGTTTGTAACCGATTCATTTAGGCGTGATTTTCACCCACTTTAAACGGCCAGATTTCGTTCAAACTTCGTAGATTTATCGAGGACCGATGACAATATATTAATTTGATTAAATAATTCCAGTTTTCAATCTACAAATAAGATTTTTGTTAATTTATATAATTTTCATCTATCGTCTGTAAGGCAAGAATTGATGCTAATTTGAAATATCAACCATTATCTTTCACCGATTTCTCTAGAACTAAAAAATTTCGAATACCAATGAGATTTTTTTTTATTCATCAAATAATAGTTTACAAAAACACGCTTTTATAAATAAATATAAAAATAAATTTCGGTTTTCTATAAAAAGCGATGTTTTTAGTTTTCGTAACTACTATTTATTTGTCGATACGTAAATTATTGTAAGTCAGTAGCGATTGATATAATATTAGCATCAAAAGTCAAATTCAAAATTTCTGTTTCTTTCATCAATTATCCGTCTTACCAACCAATTTTTAATTTCTTTGGTTCCAAAGACCTTTCACGATTTATTGAATGCCTTTGGTGAGTGTTATATAATGACCGAAATTAATAAATGTTTTTTTTAAATTGATCGATAACTATATAAATATAAATTTTTGACATAATATGGTCATGTAATTAAAGATCATTAGATTTAATTATAATTGTGAGCGGTGCATCGTCAGAATCTATTTAACCGTCCGAAATATACTCTCGAACCTATATAATATACAAGATATGGCCAAAATCTATACATTTAAATAAACACAAATCACTAATTTTTGAATATTCCTTTTGTGTCTGTCTATATATGATGTATTTTATCGCTTATCTGCGATAGAGGGAATAATTGGTAGTAGAATATAGGTTTTCCCTATTAAAATATAGGCTATAATTATGCACTCTTTATGATAACTATTATTTTATGACAATAAGGGACGAGACGAGCGGGTGCCGCTCAGGATTCTTGAAAAACCCATAAATTCTGAGCGGCACTACAATTGCGCACGTCACCTTGAGACAAAAGATGTTAAGTCTCATTTTCCCAGTAATATACCTAGCTAGGTCGCCCTTCAGACCGAAACACAATAATGCTTATGCACTACTGCTGTGCTAATAAGAAGCCTCCTACTGGTCTGCCCTTAGTCGTCTCTTACGACACCCTTGTGCTTGGGATTTCCTTATTTTTTAATGACCCGGCAAAGCACAGGGAAAATCATTATCTCATTTAATAAAGGTGTGAAAAGTAAAGTTTTTCTTTCTTAAATATCCACTACTGGACCCATGCGGAATTGTACACAGACGAAGTCAAGCCCACAAACTATTATCAAGGCAAACCACTCCTTGGTGAAAAATGCTGCTAGATTTAAATAATTTGTTATAAACGCTATAATACGCGACACACCTTCAATGTGTTTCAACATTGTTTGAAATTCAGAAGGTATTAGCTATTCTATTCGACGACAATTACCTAACATAATTTGTTAAACACATGACTCAATGATAAATCGTTGAACGTTCCAAAGAGAAACATTTTCTTTTGAATTTTCTTAAAATCAATTTGTACATTTATAAACTTTGTTATATTTATAAAAATATATATATGACTAAGAAGGTACTGCTTATAAAAATTGTATTTTCTTAAATTTTAATAGCTTTATATTATATTAAGACATCGTAATTGTAAGGAATAATGTCTTCTAAGGAATGTGTACAGGCTTTTTTTAAGGTACCCAAATTGTATAGTCCCGGAAGCACCGAAGCCCAAGGAAACTCATTCCACAGCATTGTTGTGGAAGAAACTTCGTTGAAAACTGCAGTGTGGATGAACATTCAGATGGTGAGGATGATATCCTAATTTGTGGCGTGTCGAGGGAAGGTGAAATTCGGCGGCAGGAATCACGTGAAACAGCTCTTAGGAACACTTCCCGTGATAAATGCGGTAGAAGACACAATATAGCGACGTCTCTACGCAACGCCAGATGATTGAGTCATTAACAGGGTCCCCTAGAACTCGAGCAGATCTGATTTGCACGCGGTCAAATGATTCGAGCTGATACTGGGGTGCACCAGATCACAGATGACAGCAATACTAAATGTTTGGCCGGACCTGCGCTTTGTAGAGCGCTAGAATGCATGCTCTATATATGACGATATATGACCCATGGTTTTGCTCTCCAGATGACCGCGGACTTAGCAATCGCTCGAGATTTCGAGACCAAGTACCATGTGTTGTTGTGTCCGCGATAAATTCTGGACCGCAAGCAGTTTTGATCCAAATTGGTTCTGGTATTCATTATATAAAAGGCCCTACTTTATCTATTATAAGGTCTGTGGACAACTAACGATATACGTGGAAGCAAGCAAGGGCAATCAATGAAGCCTCTAAGAATTTTGAATTATAGGATTTGATTCGACACATAACTACGTTCCTCGAGATATGGGAGTTTGATGTATTATTGTAACCTCTCCAGATTTTATTTAAGTGTTTTTTTTCACGGACAGTAAGATGAATCGTGAAGTTAAATTTATAGACATAAAACGCTAGCTAGTTTATAGAATGAAGTAATATTTATATGACAGATATTTATTTAGCTAGTAACAATGTCGATAGCACCTACCTGTTGATTATGACTACAGTAGCCATGGCTGTGTGGCCTAGAAGGCGAAGATTTGCGGTGTGCCGGCACGCCTAGATATGCAAATTATAAAGTTACTTAAAGTGAAAACTTCTTTAGCGTCGTTGGGGACTTTTTGGTGGGGAAAAATCTTATGGGTGCACGTCACCGACTTGCTCATGACTGGCGCACTCGATAAATAATTAAAAAAAAATATACAAATATATATATTTAGACCTATATGGTTAGATTAGGTTCGCATCACCGAAATGCTTATATTAGCACTATTATTATATATTATATATATTAGCACTATTATATAAAGGTATCTGTAACTATACAGCTGTCGTATTGTGCAACATTAGGGCTGTGTATTATAAGTTAAATTGAATGGATTTAGTGAAAATTTCAATGTGTGTATACTGTGCATTGGTGAAATAGTGTTTTTGTGTGATTAATATATTTTAGACCATAAGTTTTTAAAATAAATTAATAATATAATTGTTTTTAAACATTATGATGATTAAAATTTTAATACTAAAAGTTCTAAGTTTTCACTTCTATTCACCTTGTTCTTTACCACTGCCTATTTTTGTATTTTCGATTCTTACATTCTTTGGAAAGAATCATACATTTTTGATGCCTTAGAGAAAATTCCAGCAATTGATGCATACAAAACGGAAGGTATACTGTTGTTAAGTATACTACGGTCCTAGCTGTTGCCTTATCGGGATTGTGCTTTGAAGTGCTACTCTATCTGCTGATAGAGAGAGCTGGCGCGGTGAGTTTGAACTTTTACTGTAATGGGTATCGCTTACGACATTTGTAAGTACATGCTTAGACTTCACACCGTCACAACCTTCTATACCAATACAAGTAGCTCATGTTCTTTATAATGTGGGGCTTAAGTGCAAGTGAGGGCTTAAGTATAGCTAATGTGTTATCGACGTCTTTTTATGCATACTAGTCGCCTGCCCCGACTATGTCTACGTCGATATTTAAATAAAAGAAATCTACGAAATTAGTTTAAATTTTTTTTACACAGAAAGCGAAAAAAAAGCATAATTGTATGTCGTGCTGCTAGAATAAAGAATACATACCACATACAATCCCGCCTGTCTCCTAGAGGTAGCCCTTGATGGTAAATGCAAGCGTGGAAGACGCATTTGCACAGGATTAGATTAATTGGGTACCACAAAGGCGCCTATTTCTGCCGTGAAGCAGTGATATGCTTCGGTCTGAAGGGCGCCGTAGCTAGTGAAATTACTGAGCAAATGAGACTTAACATCTTATGTCTCAAGATGACGAGCGTAATTGTAGTGCCACTCAGAATTTTTGGATTTTTCAAGAATCCTGAGCGGCATTGCTTTGTACTTGGCGTATCAATTACCATCAGCTGAACATCCTGCTTGTTCCGAAAATAAAGGACAATTTTCATAAAAACAAAATCTGTAAAAAGGCGCCGCAGCTAATGACAGTAGGGGTACTTAATCTATTTTCATTTCAAGACTCCTGTGTTTAATAATGCCCTCATCTCAATACTTCCAATAAAAAATTGCAAAAGCAAATAACAAACACTTAATTCGAGAATACTTAAGTGATATTAATAATTTCAGAATCGCATCGTCACAAAGGCAAGCTGTGTGCGACGTTCAAAGGAAGTGCCTCTGAGATTTGCCCCTGTCTCTGTAAGCACGAGATATTTCATAATGTTGTACAGTTTTTATGACGTCTGTTCGCTTGAGTGATTCTTATTTTCTTGTTTACGTGCAACAGACTATAAACGTTTACCAACAACAACCAAACAAGGATTCAAATATTTATTTAATTAAGAGAGTTAAAGATTTATAAAAAACCATAGAACTAAACAGAGAAACTGTTTTTGTATGTTTATAAAAATCTTTAATCACACCCCAAAGATGATAGAGGTATCGTCTAATAGTAATTTCTCATCTAAATTGAAAATATACCTTAGTTAAAACTGTTAATATTCATTAGACGAATATTTTCAATTAAAAAATTGATATTTTTTTATAATATAATATGATATTATATAATACTGGTACTAATTATAAAAAAAAATATAATACCTATTAAAACTATTAAGTTTAAAAATTTAATTAAATTGATATTAATGTAACTAATGATTAATAAATGTTGTATTTTTCTTAAATTTGCACGTAATAAATATGGCAAACAAGTATTTTATAATATTAATGTAAAATCAATCAAGTTTATGCAAATAAAAACATTGACTTTAGATCAGGGGTCACCAATCAGTTTCACTTGGGGTCCGTTTTAAGAAATGAAATGACCATCATTGTCCTTATTTTTTGTTGCGGATTATCTATCTCATGTTTGGAGTAAGATTGGTACAAGATATTGATATTAAATCCTGGAGGAGATGTTCATCAGCAAGTCGAGATCGAAATTTATTCTTAACTAGCTGACCCAGCAATCGTTGTTTTGCCATATAAATTATTTTAAGACTTAGACCGTTTCTTGGACATGCAACATTATTTTATTTTTCTAAAATAAAAAAATATTTCTAAAATAAACGTAGCTTTAGTTACTCCTTATTAATTCAGCTACCTGCCAATAACAGTCCCGTCATCATCGGTCCAGCCATTTCAGAGATTAGCCGGAACAAACAGACAGACAGACAAAAATTGTAAAGAATGTTATTTTGGTGTATGTACCGTATATATATATTCATATACATGTAGTAAAAAACGGTTATTTCAATATTACAAACATACACTCCAATTTTATTTATATGTATATATATGTCACAAATTACACGATAATAAGCTTCGACTGCTATATCTATACATTGCCGCATTTGCTCCAGTTGCTGAAAATATGATTGATCAATAAGCAGCAATGTAATACATTTATTCAGTTCATGTTATTATGTCCTCATAATATGTGTATAGAACATCATTTGGTTACTAGACAAAGAGTGTTACATTAACATGTTGATAATGAATATAATTTTTTGTTCTTTTGTTGAGTTCTCGTGGCAGGCTTCGTCATGTTCGCTTAAATGCCACTGCTTGTGGCGGTGACGTGGGACGGGTCGTTCCATTCCTCATGCACTTGACGGGCGCTACTTGTGGTGGATTGATGATACTACTTCCAGAAGCTCTGCTTCATGTTTTTATTCTATTTTTTATAAACGGTCATAAAATACTCGCAAAATAAATACCTTTATTATATATAAACGGTGTGTGTGTGGATCGATGCATATACTGTAATCCATAACTCTTGTTGTTACGTATTAATTTACATTTACTTTTATTTGACTTACTCGTGTAAGGCGTTGACTACTTGACATTTAAGTATCCATGTTGCATTACTTTGAAATGATTTGTTCAACGATGGAACCGTAAATGTTGATTTAAAAGAGTGGCAACGAGTTTCTTGCTACTTCTTCTCATTAAAGCTTAAACACTTTCCGGATTGGACGTAAATGTAAAAAGAAAAGAAACCTTTTAACATTCGTAAGTCTCATATCCGAGAGACAGAAAAAGAAACCGAGGTAGACCGTTTAGGAGATGGGTGGACGATATTAAAGCAGTTGCCGGTAGTACATGGACTAGAACAGCTGAAAACAGGAGTCTGTTGGAGGGGACCTATGTCTATAATAGACAAACAGACAAAACCCATTATTATTCAACTAATTAAAAAAAATGTATGTAGTATCGGAATTTATTGCATAGGATACTAAATGTTTATTAAGATGTTATAATTAAGGAATCACGGGGCGGTTAATTTAAAGTGAGTATATTTATTAGAAAAAATTGACAGAGTTAAAGTTCAGAGGTCTGTCGTACATCGAAGTTAAGTAGGAACTGCCCGCTTGAGTCCCATACAATTATATCTTACTTACTACCTGGGTTCTCACACTCTCATACTTCGTTCTTACACTCTCAGTACTTATAATGTACATTTTTGCCACGAGACAAAACTATACTTACGTTCCCACGCTTTCTAAAATATCTTAACTAAACATCTGTTATTTGGGAATTTTTCTCAATCCCTTTATTTACAACCTTTTGAAAACAATACTTAATGCTAAGTACAAAGGTGCAATAAAACAATAAAATAGAAAACTTAAATCTAAAAATGACCATTCCACATGTATATATATAATTTATGAAGGAAAATACTGTCAAATTTAAATAATAATAATGCATGTAAAATTAGATTAAGTATTTTGTCTGAATAAAGGCTATTTTATTTTATTTTTTTTTATTTAAGACTCATATCCTGCGTCCTGCTCTTCTCGTATCTTATTGTCATAAAAAAATATTTCTTAAATTAAAATACCTTGGTCTTATTTAGAATCCTTTCGTTAATAATTTCTTTCTTAAAACTATTATTATTATGTCCTGCCGTTTTTTTTAGACGAGTAGAATAAATGAGCGAGTTCGTTACCTGATGTTAAGTGATCACCGCTGCTCAAAATCTCTTGCAACACCAGAGGAATCCGAGGAGAAGTTGCCGGACTTGTGCTTTTTTCGAAATGGACCCATGTCCTCAAAATACAGCACAACGAAGCTCATTGCACAGTTGCATTATAATGGGCAGGGCGTATCAATTACCATCGTTACAATTACACAAACTTGCCAAGATTTATGATCAATGTAATGCCCGGTTACATTATCTCTGGACACGACGTCGATGACGTCACATTGTTAGAGAGCTTTCGCACTAAGTCCGGTCCGAATCCTATCCGTATTCGTGAAAAACAGGTGCACTCATAGAACTGTGTTTGACGGTTGACGGAAAGAAATCGGATGACGGAAGCCGGATCTAGTGCGTAAACTACCATAGAAATAGCAGAACAAGAGAAACTACAGAATAAATAACAACAAAAGTCAAGACGTAACTGTCTGTTAAACGTTGATAATAATTGAAACTATAATGCCGGATAGCGTAGTGAAACTCTGTAAAAATAATACTACAAGAAATAAGAAAGACACTAATATCACATAATATAATCAGTAAGTATTTTGTATTTTATTAATTTCAATGTAAAATAACACGAAGTGTATGCTACAAAATTTGAAAGATGCCATTGAGTATCAAGATGCCACGCACACAAGCATCTTATAGTTGCTGTAATAAAAAAGCTATTGTTCTCAGGTATTCAGTTGGAGCGCAGCGGAAACCAATCCTAAATCTAAAAATGAATAGTATAATAATAATAAAATAAAGTAATAGTAATGAAACCGCAAACTGTACTGAGGAAAATAGACGAGCGCTAGATGGTGAAAGAAAAACGGGAAGAGGCAATAAGTTCCAGCGAGGTCTAAAGATAATGTGGCCATGTGACAGGTTTCGAACAATTTACTTAGCGGCTTAGATTTTGTATGTATAAAATTAAGAAGAATCTTTAAGAAATTCACACCTGAGTGCAAGTGGTTACCAGGGGGAGGCTCTTTTGCACAGGATGCCGGCTAGATTATGGGTACCACAACGGTGATTATTTCTGCCGTGAAGCAGTAATAATATGTAAACATTACTGTGTTTTGGTCGGAAGGGCGCCGTAGCTAGTGAAATTACTGGGCAAATAATAATAATATTGACACACTTTTTTACACAAATTATCTTGCCCCAAGTTAAACATTGTGCCCCAAGCAAGCATTGCATTGCACCTGTGATATGGGTTACAAGACAATGATATATTTAATACAATATACTTACTTAAACATACATAAATTCATATAAACATACATAAATACACATAAACATCCATAACTCGGTAACAAATATCTATCTATATTCATCATATAAATGCCTGCACCTACCGGGATTCGAACCCAGGACCTCTAGCTTAGTAGGTAGGATCGCTAACCACTCGGCTATACAGGTCGCCATACATACAATTGTAGTGCAGCTCAAAATTTTTGGGTTTTTCAAGAATCCTGAGCTGCACTGAATTGTAATGGGCAGAGCGTATCTATTACCAACAGCTGAACGTCCTGCTCATCTCGTCCCTTATTTTCATAAAAAAAAATGAAAAGCGTATCTGCAAATGCAAAGGTTAGCATCACCTTTTCAATTCAATTGCATTCGTAAATACCTTAACACGTAGGCATAGATTGAACTTAATGAACCAAAAAGAGCACCTCTTTTCAGAGAAATAGCTGTGAAAATGCACTTTCACCTCGTTACCGCGTGACAAGTTCTGTAAAAGAATTTCCCGAGCAGGAAAATTGTTTCCTTTTCTCGTTTCGTAACGACGCTATTGTGCAAGTTATTGCTACTTTATTTTAAACATGACAACCTCTTTTCGTGTCAATTAAGCGAGATATTTTTAAAGAGACGTATCTAGCAGTTTTATGTTTAAATGTTTGTATCAGACCGATCTCGCTATTCGACGCGGAAATGCTGTCAATATTCTTGGTACGCTTCTCCGTAATGATAGTTTGAATATTATGTAATCATTGTATTGTAAATATAGTTATAAGATTTGTTGTTTGAATAAAAATGTGATTTTAATTAATGAGAACTTACTGGAAAAGTAAAATAAAGTGGTTTAGTGTGTACATAAACCTACCTATTACTTGAGTAATTACTAAATATTGATTTGTTAAAGTCGAAAATAGAAACACATTATGTTAAAACTGTTATTTCAATATTGTTATAAAAACTATTACAATTACAGATGTTCATTAATTTTGAATCTAAGTTAATTCTATCTATCTATAATTCAAGCTATTGATGACTTTTCCTTATTGGTGCATGGGTGCCAATTTTTTGATAATTTGTTTGACTTCTGAAATAAACCAATTCTTAAGAAGCCGCTAGACAATGCTAAAGGGAGTGGTGACTGTGGCAATAAATACAAAATCATGTCAAATATTTATTTATTAACAATATTATTGTGCAATTATCAAACAACATAATAATAAACTATTCATTCAAACAAACTTTATATTATATTATATTATGATTGATAAGCTATAAATATATTAAGCATCTTAATTAAATTAAAACATTGTAAATAGGTTTTGGTAATTTTTACATTTTACACTTTAAATATGTAATTTTATTTTACAGGGCATACATATCCTAAATAGTCTATTATATGTACCTATTATAATGTATACAATGCACACCTACATTTAAAATTAATACTGTATAAAAATACAAAAGGCAAGAAATTATTTCCATAATTATTATCAATTACATTTACATAAAATTATTTACATTTAGGAATAAATTGTTTTAGTTACAAAATTATAAATTATCTATTCGATTACCTAATAACTCTATACGTAGGGAAAAGCACATTATAAAACAATTTACAAAAATATAAAAAAGAAAACTATATCCCGCGCGTTTCAAGCAATGTTATGTTGAACCATTTTATTTCCCAGTTAATTGATCTTCTTTTACATTAAATGCATTTATTATTAGTTTTAAAAAAAAAGGTTCCACCGCGCAAATTATCTACAATATTTAAAAAACATTAATAAAATGTATACTAATTGATTATATATTCATTTAATATATATTTGTATATGTACTGTACACATGCTTATGTGACTACAATAAAAGAATTATGTGACTTTCCATAAAGCGTGCGACGTTTCTTGCTATTTCGCCTTCAGAACACAGGCGTTTATTAAATTGAAGCAAGCACCGCTTTAAGCTTGTCACAGTCTCGCAGGTACGAGGTCTGTATAGCTTAAGGCATGACCCAGACAGACTGAGATGCGGTGGATAATGCGATACCTTAAGGAACTTTCAAGAAGTACCACTATAATTAGTGAAATAACATCGGCTCACAACGGTTGTATTGAATACTTTTTTATTGCAATATAGTACTTTCTACATGTAAAATAGCACGAAGAATATTTTTTAAGGATTTTTATTTTGTCACGCCAAAGAAGTATAAGAAGTGTAACTTCTTGCGTGCGTACATATTAAGTAAATACACACGTTTTTTAGCTTTAGTCTTTATCTCTTTTACTAGTTTGTTAGAGTAAGTAAGAGATAAAATAAATTAATATGACAGTAAAATTATTGAATATTTTAGCCGATGACTTAACAGTTATTCTGTTATAATAATAGTGGATAGTTTATCGCACCGACTATCGCATCGTCTATCTGTGACACACCTTACGGTTGACTGTTCTGTTAATAAAACACCTCACAAAATGTTGAATATATCCAACACTCCTGAAGGTAAGTACGCATTTTAAAGAATAAATAAGAAGAATTCTCTAACATTTCTTGGTCTACATATACATATAGTATTCATGATTTGTGTAAAGAATGCAATATTTTTTTAAGTTTAGGGAAGTTGCTTAGTATTTTTGAAAGAGAATTTAATTTCGTAATCCATACTTCAATAGTATTTGTCGTACTCTATTGAACAGTATGTCTGTACATCTAAGTTAGGTGGACTAAATGAACTAATAGGAAAACATACTTTATATCTTAAGGCCCAGTTCATATAAAGCGAACTGAACCCCGAACATTTCTTCTAAGCACTCACCGTGATAAATGCGGTAGAAGATGGAAAGAGAACATACATCTCCACGCAACGCCAAAGAATCAAGCTGATCGGAATTGGCTTGTTACCATAAACTTAGCATACTAGCGTAATATATTTCTTTATATAGAAAAAAAGGGTTCTATGTGAGAGTGAGATAACTATCCTTACACAAAAACCTAAGTGTGAGAAAGAGACGGAATAGATACACCGTGAAACTATTTTTAAACAATTTAGTGTCCATTAATCTCCTGTCAAATTGGACCGCGTTTTAATTTTAGTGTTTTTATCGTAATTATACGGTGTTTTAACGGATTTTATTTAAACAATATAATAGTTTCGTGTTCGGTATTAGATTGTGTTGATATATACCTACAGAAAGAATCCAAATAAAGAAACATTTCACAGGTAAATACTAATTCTTCAATACTACTTTCGTGGTAAATATTGTTGTAGAACATATTCAACTTAATATTTGGATTTATATTTTATATAAGCAGTAGGTAAACATTCTCTTTTCTAATGATTATAATATGAATTTTATGCAAATATGTTTTAGATAATAAAATATTGTATACGTGAATATGACGCCATTTATCGATATTTGTCATAGGGATGGACCAAAAACAAAATACTACACACTTCACAAACTCACTAACACATCTGTAAAACTAGCACACATGAACATTATAAATTTAGTCCTGCCGTAATGAGGCAGTCAAACACTCTGTCTATTACGTAAGTATACCAACGGCCTATTTCAATAACGTATCTCTAGTTACGGATACATTGCTGTCACCGTTTAATGACAAGATCTTATCTATCCATAGTTATGTCCAATATAATTATAGTCCAATGCTTTATATCGATAGGCTATTGAAATGTAAGTAAGCGTGAAAGGATAGATTTGTCTACCTCTATTAAGTTAAACTAAGTATGGATAGGTTATTGAAAACGGCCGTTTGTTAATGCTTGTTACTGAGATACTTGTTGATACTGAGGTTAATGCAATTTTTTTTTCTAGTAGTAGAAATGAGTTTATTTGTAAACAATTTTGTATCAGATGCATTTGTGGTTGGATTACAATCACATACGATATTATTCTCTATTAAGTGAAGTGTCATTCGACCAGGATCGCATTACGCTACGTCTTAGATCATTGTATATGGACACATCGTATTGACACTGCTAAAAGCTGTCTTATTTATAAACGCAATGAAAAGTTACTCCAAGTTTAAAATTAAGTAGTTCTTTTTTTATTTAAAAGGCAAAAAGATTTAAATGTTGAATAACTTTACTTCGCGTTTATTAGGCAATAAGACAGATAGTGTTAAAATCAGTTGGATTAATCATTACAGATATAAACAATTTGTTATGTTTCAAAGTATACAAATGATATAAGTTTTCTTTAGTGTTAATTCCGCCAATATTTGTTTTTAAATCAATTCGACACACGAGGCATCCTCAGGACGTGTTGTCTCGCCAAAATCTGGCACGAGACTCAAAACACTAAAGAAAACTTATATCATTTGTATAATTATGGATTTCCGCAAAATAACGCCTAATACAATAAATTTTTCAAAGTGATAAACCCTCAGTTCTGGGAACAAATATATTACACAAATAAAATTTGAAAACAAAATTTTATGAACGATGCGGTACTCGAACCGAACTCGACGTCTCGCGTTCCATGCGAGCGCTCTTACCAACTAAGCCAACCGTTCGAGTGACGTATCGTTGATAAATCTGGTATGTCTAGTTCAACTTTCAAATTGTGGCTTCATCTACAGGATCTTACTTACTTTACAGTTGATAACCTGCTCAACCCCAATATTTGCATATTAGGTCATTGACTTGAGATTTCGCTCTTGCAAATCTATCTTTTAGAGATGTTGCAACAATGGCTTAAATTGTAATGAGGCTGTATATTCATAAATTAACAGTTTGCAGAATCCAGGGCACAAATTTGGATATCCTCGTACAGACTCCAGGGAGGTTGGCTTCTCCACAGCCGATGCCCCAGCTGATGATGCCAGCCAGGAAGTATCTGTGATCCTTTCCTTTCACCTGTAAACATGGATTAAATAATATATGATATTACATATTGACGACTCATACAGCAAAGTTGTTTTGACCCTGCCTACTGAGCTAGAGAGAACAACCTAATTTCAGAGAAACTGTTGTCAAATAGTAATTTCTCATCTAAATTGAAAATATACCTTATTAGAAACTGCTTATATTCATTAGACGAATATTTTGAATTAAAAACTTGACTTTTTTAAAATAAATAATACTGCTAGTAATCTTTGTTCAATTGATATTATTGTATCTAATTATTTAGAAATGCATTTTAAAAAATTGGCTCGTTACAAATTGTGGGAAAAATCTACTTTATAATATTTATGTAACATCAATCTAACATGTTGATGCAAATAAAAACTTTGACTTTGACTTTAGAGGTCCCAAGTTTGAACCCCGGTAGGTGCAAACATTTTTATGATGGGATGTTTTTTTCCGTGTCATGAAAGTTTTTAAGTATTTATGCATGCTTAAGTATGTATATCTATATCGTATTAAATATATCGTTGTCTTACACCCACACTACTTTTACTCAACAGAAGTGAGGAATATGCTTTTTCTTCTTGCAAAAAAATATAGGTATTATAGCGCTTGGTAAATAGCCTAGACTATTCTTCGTGAATCGAAAGAATATTCCTCATTGGCTGGTAACTTCAGAAATAGCGATTTAATGAATTATGCTTTGTTTTCTATACAAATAAATGTAGAGACGATCTTTCTTGCAGTGATGCTTCGAAAACTGGGAGGGTGGGGAAAGAGTGGGAGGCTCCGTTGCACAGGAAGCCGGCTAGATTATGGGTACCATAACGTCGCCTATTTCTGCTATGAAGCAGTAATGTGTAAACATTACTGTGTTTCGGTCTGAATAGCACCATAGCTAGTAAAATTACTGGGCAAATTAGACTTAACATCTTATGTCTCAAGGTGACAAGCGCAATTGTAATGAATTTAGAATTTTTGGGTTTTTCAAGAATCCTGAAGGGCACTGGATTACCCATTACAGGATAGGGCACATCAATTTCCATCAGCTGAACGTGCTGCTCGTCTCGTCCCTTACTTTTATAAAAAAAACTACCAAATTGTTCGGAATTATACTTATAAGTACCATAAGATTCAGCGTGTTTCGGAAAAGGTTTTCAGTATTTTGTTTATTGCTATTACTTATCCGGAATCCATATTTTTTTTGACTTATGAACCTATATATTCGCAATACAAATAATTCAGTTCGGACATCTGATTACAAATCACAATTCATACAATGAGCGGACTTTATATGGCAATACAACGTTTGCCGGACCAGCACTTGTTTTAATATAAATTAAGATTACAGAATGATATGTACACAACTTAATATGTCATCTATGAAGAACGCGTGCCACACCGTGAACCGTGAACCATGAGATCATTTATCACAGGCAAAATATTATATCATTCTTGACATAACATGTGTTAAGCATCGCATAAGAACTATGCAATAATGATGCTAGTTATAAGTACGTCAAGCCAAGAGCGCAAAAAAAGAATGCTGTGAGGGTTTCTTGCGCCGCTTCTTCTCTCTCGGAGCGCCATTTGTTTCCGAAGCGATACTAGTAGTAGTATCTATTATATTAGAAATGACATCAAAAATAATTCTAAAGGAATCAATTTTGAGAAAATAAATGCCTTTTACGTCAAATTTCAATGGAGAAGACGGGCTAATATTATCTGACACCTGGGATCCAATAATCTCCAAATTAAAACCCAAAACTACACAAACCAAAAAAGAAAAGGACACTGTCAGGAAATTTTTCCAAAAAACCATCTATCTACAGCAAATACCACATCCGAGGCAGCAGATGGCGCTAAACTACACAATGATAACTATTATCTCGATTCCTGTAAACCGCAGTCTCCCTCAGGGGAAAACGTGCTCTGCAAAGGTCACGAAACGCCAGGTAAAATAAAATAATAATAAAAATATAACTTTAACCCAAAAACGTAATGAAAATATAACAATTAAACGTGTTTAACGGTTAATTACGAGATTAAAATTCATCCTTTAATTAAGTTTACACGCTGATCGAAATGTGAAAGCATTTATATGTTTAGATTTGAAGTTAACTTAGTAGCAGTGAACGTCTTGCTGTCTTGATATTGTCAAAACAAACTAACAAATAGGATGTAAATACTTCGTAATAAGAGGTGGGATACGCTAAGTAAAAATTTAAATTTAGTTTAGTATAAAACGTGCAGTCATTTAACATATATTTGAAATAGGAGTAATTACAGTATGGCGATTGGCAACGAAGTATGATCCGGCTAAGTTTGAAAGGTATCAGTTGCTTAAAACATTGTGGATTTCAGCTATCTCCGTTTTTTTACAATATGATAGCCGTCATCTGTCAATCTATCAATAACTGCACGTTTCATACAATCAAGTGAATTGCTTTTTTCTTAGAGAGTTTCGCTAGGCTGCAAGCTAATGAATAATAATGACTAGTCCGAAGCCTTGAGAAGATATTTGAAGTAGCAACATAAGAACTATTCTAGCCCAATAGAATAAGCGCTCTCTTTGTTTTTAATATAACCTCTTTGGTTGTAAGATGGACAGGTAAACGTTAGCGAAATTGGAAACAAAAGGAATTGTTCGCAATAGCACTGTGTCGGGACCGTTAAATTAACATTTGCCTGCAGTTCCGTAAACACTTTTGTATTCCACAATACATTTGGAACGATGCTTCAATTACATTTCTGGATACGTCGGTCTTTGTGTAAGTATTATTTGTATTGCGGGAAACGTAGTATCTTGGCGCTCGCTGTTGCGGTTGAAAAAGAACCGTTTGCCCTAGTTTTAAAAATTTGAGCATGCGTGAAAAAGACTAATCAATGTATAGGAAGCGCGTGAGGTTTGTAAAGATAGAATCAAGTAGCGGTCTTTTGTCTCAGCCTATCCTGTCGGAAATAAGGCGTGAGTGTGTGTGTTACAAAACTGAATTTCCTTTACTTCTTGTCTAGTCAACTTCTGATAAAATCCCCCACATCTTAAGATGGAATAGATCGCTGGATTATACCTCTTAAATAGATCATTTTAATATTATTTAATTTTTTTACCTGTAGTGGTCCACCAGAATCTCCTTGGCAAGAATCGTGTCCGCCGGTCTCGTGGCCAGCGCACAGGAATATGTCAGGAATGAACTCATGTCTGCCCGCGCGAAGAAACATTGATTTGCAGCGCTCGTTTGATACTATGGGAACTTGAACCTGGAACATCAAATTCATCATGCATCATGGGATAGCAGGATAAACGAGCGTATGAGCCACCTTATGGTAAGTCATTACCGCCGCCCTTACTATTCAAATTCAAATATTTTTATTTAATATAGGATGTGACATCACATTTTGAAAGTCAAAAACTACCACCCATTCCAAAAAGAATGGCTCAGACCATATTTTTCATCAAAAAATATGTTTACAAAGTAATATTGTACAATTAAACTTATTATTTAATAGCCTGAGGACAGTCCCTCCATTTCCAATCTGTAGCATCATTAAGAAAGTCATTTATGTTATAGTAACCTAAAGGTTAACCTGGTAAACCACACAATCGATTTTTAACAATTCTTTTGAATATCGTAATACTTTTGTTTTGAACATTTTCTGGGATCTTGTTGTAAATGTATATACATCGCCCCACAAAAGACTTACTAACTCGACGTAGCCGAGTAGTATGCATTATAAGTTTATGTCTGTTCCTGGTGTTATGGTTATGACAGTTTCTAGCAAATTCATATAAGTGCCTAAGAATATACATTAAATTATCAAGAATATATATTTTCTTATTTATATTCTATCTGAAAACATTGGAAGATTTAGGTACTGGAAAGTTGTCGGATGCGTAGTACGCGTTTTTTTATTTTGTTTCTTATATTGTCTTGGAAACACCATGAAAGGAGGTTCAGAAGAAGACACATGAAAACCGTACTGAAGAGGAATAAAAGAGGATAAAACGCAGTAAAAAACACATACTAAAGCACCGTCTCTACGCAACGCCACATGCATGTCAGAATAATATAGAAGATTTCACAAAGATAAGTTGCATGTTATTTTCATGATAGTACTTCTGAAATATAGTAAATTACGCAACTAGAGAGGGAAGTGGGCCATTACAAATCGGTGCAAAATGCCACCCGAGCCGAAGGCAAGCATGCGGTTTGAGATGGCCTTTTTCCCTCCCGTGTTACGTATACGATTTTTTACCACACCTTTAATAAAGATGTAAACAAATTCAAATGGCCGAAAAGGGCCACTGGGTAAAAAAGCGAACTTTCCGCGGAGGTATGGTAAAAAAGCATTTGCCATGGCATGGGTGCGACGGCCAGAGACGTGGAATCTGTATAATGTGGGTCTCTTTATCAAGCTAACAACTAACACTCCCTGTGTTAAATACAGTAGACGTCACACTATGAAGCACCGTCTCGACGTAACGCCATCAAGATAAATATATTTAAACAAAATATAATAATTGCTGTAAAATTGTTTGAAAAATAGCCTTCCAAATAAGCAATTATTATTATTATCTTTTAATATCTAATACTGTATACTATTACATTATAATGACGTAACAAGCGAATAAACTTATTTTCATTATCATTAGTTTATCACAGATATATTTTGTATTTATTTTTATATCAGAAGATACTTTCGCACACATCATCCAGGAATTCAGTGCTGTGGATACATGCCGGGCTAAATACATGGGGTCAACGAGATCATAGGTGACCACGGGTGGGGAGATTTGATAGTTTATCTCGAGGAGCTGGCATGGCACGATAAGCTGTCCACCCCACCATGAAAAATAGGCGTATAGTGGACGTAATATTAAGGAAACTAATCTGTGATTACCAGAACCTCTACTTAACTTAATAATATTATAAGTGAGAACTCCAGAAACACCACCATGTCAGCGCAACTTATACCTGACAGTGCGACTCACCTCTTGCAAGATAGACGGCAACACACCCCCTTCTGACAATCTCCCCCATCCAGTAACAGTTGCAGTTTCTCCAACCAGCAAATCATCGGAAGCTGGCAGACATATGGGCGATATATGAGGCGCGAACTGCACAGGAGAATCCAGCTTCACCAGCGCCAAATCGTATTCGTATGTGAAGAAGTTATATTTAGGATGAACAGCTTTTCTGGCGACGCCGCGCTCCACGTAAGGATACTGCTCAGATACTGACGAGAAGTCGAATTCACCAACTCGGATCCGTATCGCAGATGTCAGCAGGCTGGAAATTAAATGGAATATCAAAGAGGTACACAGTCCTAGTAAATCTTAAGTATATCTTTATAATAAATTTAAATTATCGCTACAATAGTATTCAAGGAATTTTAATCGACGTTTAAGGAATGACTTCCTTTTTTTTATGGAATAAGAGGACAAACGAGCGTACGGGTCACCTGGTGATGAGTGATCACCGCCGCCCACATTCTCTTGCAACACCAGAGGAATCACAAGAGCGTTGCCGGCCTTTAAGGAAGGTGTACGCGCTGTTTTTGAAGGTACCCATGTCGTATCGTCCCGGAAACACCGCACAAGGAAGGGGAAGTTAGTCGTATATCCAGGTCGATACTATAATGGTACATTATTTAAATAAAACACTTTTAAAGGATTAAAACGTATGTAATTGTAACTGTGTTTTTACATTAGGTTTTTTCGTAAAAGTTTCAATTAATTTAAATTCAAAAAAGTTCTAAAGAATCGCCTTATTCAAAATGATTACTATACAATTAAAGGAGTATGGAAAATAGATACTCCTGGTTCAACTTATTCTAATTCTTCATATTAAGATTGTATGCTTAAGAATGTAACATAAATCTAATACATTTTTGGTTAATATAGAATCCACTATAATTTCGTTATATAGAATCATTTGTGGGCTTGCTTTGTGAGCATTAATTTTATAATTTTGTAGTCTGATAAGCAATATCTAACCTTAAACCTTATTCTTTACCTTTTAAAATTAAGCCTTATTAAGTACAAAGAGATAAGCATCGATTGCTTGGTGAAAGGGCTATTTTAGGTAAGGTTAAGGTTTGAAAGCGTAATATTTTAGAGTTTCTATTTTATTAGAATGGGATGTTTACCCCTTATTTAATGTTAAATATCTATGAAATCGCAAATTACCCATTAAAACGACTGCATTCATCCATAAAAGCAATGTATCGTTACCTGGTTTTATAGCGTAGTTCTAGCCATAAACCTCAGCACAGAATTACTAGTGCTAAGAATTTCTAACCTCGAAAGACATACTATTCTCTCTACGGTATTTGTAGGAATGTGACAGATAGGCGTTTTCAATACTATATGGATTTACAAATTAAAATTGACATATTAAAATAAAGATTCTAGATTGATTGATGGAATCCCGAAGCTTATAAAGAACTATATGAGTACCGGTATAATATACTTCAGTGGGAGTGGGAGGCTCCTCTCTACAGTAAGCCGGCTAGATTATGGGTACCACAACGGCGCTTATTTCTGCCGTGAAGCAGAAGAAGTGTTTCGGTCTAAAGGGCGCCGTAGCTAGTGAAATTACTGGGCAAATGAGACTTAACATCTTATGTCTCAAGGTAACGAGCGCTATTGTAGTGCCGCTCAGAATTTTTGGGCTTTTCAAGAATCCTGAGAGGCATTGCATTATAACGGGCAGGGCGTTTCAATTACCATCAGCTGAACATCCTGCTTATCTCGTTCCGTATTAACATTAAAAAAAACTTTTAACACGATTCATATATTGGATGCAGCGCCATACAAACTAATTTGTTATGTATATTACAGCCATTGTAAAATACTCTATTGATTGAAAAGAGTGGCCGTTGAGTTAGTTATTGAAGTTTACATTTTTATTGTTTATTTTTCTCTATTGCATTGCAAGGCAAATGAAATATCAGGAAATTAAAAATATAACTTTTACCAAACATCTAACGAAAAGTTTAAGTTTCAATTACTCGCGTTTAAATAATGTATATATATAATAAAGTATTTCATATAGATGTGTAATACTCGCGTAGCTTTTGTAATATATATTTTTAACTGGTGATTTATTATAATAAACTACGTTCCGTATAAATGTAACTATAACAAGGTAAATATCTTTATTTACCAAAGCTTCTAATTTGAGTCAGAGATATGGCCCAACTTGGCCGTTCTTTGTAAGTAAATTGCTGAGGCAAATTAAGATAACCATGTCTTTTGGAACATTCCCAAAAACACAAATATAATATGTTGCGTACAACTGTTTATTCGAAGTTAGAAACCACACAAATAAGGAATGAATTGTATTATCCTATTGTTATTAATGCTCTTGTTTGTAAGTATATAGATTGATTGGTCGACGCGATTGTCAACAAGTTTCAATGGGGGTTATGTATGTTAAAGCCGCTATCCCAAGAAATCGCCAATATAGGGTACCGATGATCTGTTTCACCTGATCCATGCCAAATCTGGCCTTCACACCACACGTCACAAACTTAATAACTCCACAGTTTGGTTTTCAAGGCACTTTCTACCATTTACTACAAAAACTTTGGTATCAAGTTCCTTGTGCGGCGTACATCTTCTTTAAAGGTGCCGCCTTTAAGGCTTACGCACTTTTTGGCCAACGGATCCACTGGTTAAGAGAGTGTGGACGATGGTGACGACGAGAAATGGTTTCTCGACAGTTTTGTTGTTGTTGAAATAATGGCACAGCATAACTGACAAGCTGTAAAAAATGTATCTCGTAGAAATATTAATACAAATAAAAAATTTGAAATTAAACAATATTATGGGTCACACTTAGATAATTAATAACAGGTCAGGCACATAGCTAGTGATATCACTAGGCAAATGGGACTTAACATCTTATGTCTCAAGGTGACGAGCGCAATTGTAGTGCCGCTCAGAATTTTTGTGTTTTTCAACGTCCTGCTCGTCTCATCCCTTACAATAATATGGTATAAAAAAACAACGTGATACAAAATTTTTATATTTAAAGATTTGTAATACGTACTCATCAACACAGTGTCCCGCCGTGGCTATCCAGCCTTCGTTGATGATGGCGCCACCACAGCGGTGAGTCGACGAGAAACCGAAGAAGGAATTCCGTCTGACGGAGACCTGCCACGGCCAGCGACCGAAGCTGGAGTCCTTGCCGCCCATGATACGGGAATCAGGTCGGGATAACATTGAGGTCATACCGCATTCTGAAATTTTATATAAAATTCTCAGGAGATTTTCGCGTTCAACAAAATATAGGGTGATTCAAATTATATTTACATATAGTATTATACGCCAATTTATTGGCGAATTGCTACAGACAAAAGTTTTCTTTTTTTTACAATTACCTGCTGGTAAGTTTTATTTCCTTAACCTATATGAATATAGTGATTTTGATTTGATTTGAATATGCAGATACAAAGATCAAAAAATCAAAATATATTTATCACAATAAAAACTTACAATACACAGTTTATTAAAATCTATATTGATACATTGTTATAATTGTGAGAGACCGGCGCTTGAAATAGGTAACAAATACCTGTGCTACAAGCCACCGGGCCCCCAAAGATGTAATTAATAAGTACCTGCCTACCTATAATTTAAGTAAATCTATTTTTAATATGTATTTTATTCATTTATTTATTCAAACAAAACAAATCTTATAACTATATTTACAATACTATGACTACATAAAATTAAAACTATCTAATACTGGCAGCATTACCGCGTTGGATAGCAAGGCTGATCCGTTGACCGAGCTAGTAGTAGCGCCGTAGCTAGTGAAGTTACTGGGTAAATGAGACTTAACATCTTATGTATCAAGGTGACGACCGCAATTCTAGTGCCACTCAGAATTTTTGGGCTTTTCAAGAATCGAAGAGCGGCACTGCATTGTAATGGGTAGGGCTTATCAATTACCATCAACTGAACGTCCTGCTCGTCTCGTCCCGTATTTTCACTAAAAAAAATTGCATAAGAAAATAAATTGTATTTAAGTTGGTAAGCCTTTTTGAATAGATAAAGTTTCTTACCAACAGTACTTGTAGCGGCAGTAGTCTGAATGCTCGGCATCGTCGTATCATCAGTTTTGTTGATGACGTTGATCATTGGGTCTTTGGGCTTCAAGTAGTTCTTGTGAGGTTTGGTCGTGGTGGTCGTGAACTTCTTGGTTGGTTTCGGTTTGTTGGGCTTATCCCAGCTCGAAGGCCGGGGCTTCGTGATGAACCCTGGCTCAGTCGTAACATGCCAGTGTATTGTGTTTAGATTGCTCGGTCTTGATTGGACTAAAAATCAATTTTTGTTTTAATTTTGAGTGTTTGATTAGATTCCATAATTAGGGAAATTCTACTAATGTTAACTAATAGTTTAAATGTCTGTCTAATTCTCTTTCTTAACATCTCAGGTATGTAAGAGGATGAACATTAACTTTTCAGGTTTTAAGAGTTCGCATGAGAGAGATAAATTATGAGGAATAAATCGATGGCCGATTGAGTTTTTTATGGCAGATTCACCATCGTCCACACTCTCTTAACCAGTGGATCCGTTGGCCAAAAAGTGCCTAAGCCTTAAAGGCGGCACCTTTAAAGAAGATGTACACCGCACAAGGAACTTGATACCAAAGTTTTTGTAGTAAATGGTAGAAAGTGCCTTGAAACCCAAACTGTGGAGTTATTAAGTTTGTGACGTGTGGTGTGAAGGCCAGATTTGGCATGGATCAGGTCAAACAGATCATCGGTACCCTCCCTGTAATAAATACGGTAGAAGACACACAATGAAGCGAGGTCTCCACTGAACGGATAGTTTAGCCACCCAGAAAACTGTTCATAATTCAGTGATTATTTCAGTCGGTAAAAGGAAAAGTAATAAAAGAAAATAGGATCACTATAAAATAGTAGGAGAATAGAAATCTACGGAACTGATTTATCAGGAATTTTCACGGGTGATCAGAGTATAATAATGAACATGTCAGAAACAAGTAATATAATATTTGCAGTTCATTTTTTTATACTACTTATTTCTTTCCGGATCTAATGAAATCCACGTTGACGAAGTAGCGAGTACAAGTTGAATATTTAAGTTTTAATTTGCATTAAAGCAACATCTATATTCTTATGTAGAAATTACATACGTTGTCTTACCCGGAGAAATGCTGTTGTCATTGTGTTGATCCGATATAGCCATAGGGCGCGCCGGTATATGACTATGACTAGATGAAGAGATTTTGTTGTGCGGACTAGCTTCCACTTCACTGTTTGGTCTATTTACATTTTGATATTTATTTACACTGTGTTTATGCACTAAATCACTATTGTCTATGTAAACTGGCAAGTTAATTTCCGGCGGTCGATAGTTGTGTGTTGGCGCGCCATCTATCGGTTTCGTCATGAACGATGGACGTTGAGTTTGCACAGTGGAGCGCATCGTTTGTGTTGTTTCGGGTAAGTTCGTTGACGTTACGAAAGGTGGCGCTGTAAACGAACGTTCGGTTATTGTCACAGGAGTTTGGGGTTCTGAAATAAAAACAAATAAATCGTATCATTTTTAATAATATATAATATCAAAATATTATTCTTCGTTCGACAGTTTGAATAAAGTAAAAGTACTGTAAAAGTATGTAGATATTCATATACAAATGTACTGTATGAATGGTAATTGTAATAGGTGGTTAGCTAGATCTACTTCAAATAATTCTTTGATATATTATTGTGTCTATTACTATATCTAACATCGTTGCTAGCGTAAATGTTTTTAATGAAAAGCAGATGAAAACATACCTTCTACATGGAGCGGCGTGTCTGGCAGACGACAACATGACCCGAACATAAAGCCATCGACACACACACCGGCGTGCGTGCCGCCCACGCGGATACACTCCTGAACCCACATGCACGCGCCGCGAGCGCCGCCCACCGAGCATGACTTGCGTGACATCTGGTAGCCTATAAATAAACATACTCAATAAACAAAATAAGCCTTTTTTGCTGCTTTATTCAACATTAAAAAATAAAGTAAAAACATAATAAAAAAAGTTAAATTATATTATGTAAGTGGTAAAAAGTAAGATTTAAAACTTAATTGTAATGCAATGCAAAATAATTAAGACACGCCCATTAAGAGACAGAAAATACTTTGGTACATATTTTAACAATAATTGTATGCAGTAAGTATATTGTGTACATATGCGACTTATAGAATTTATTTCAAGTACTGGCACTGCTCTTTTCGACAAAAGCTTTCCCTAAATACTTTTCATATTCATATTTTCTATCCATATATCCATATTATATATTCCATATTTTTCTATTTCTCGCAACGGACTATCTACTCTATTTATACCATCCTCCGATTTAAACTATAACTACTCCGCTATGCCACCAAAATTATCGTGATCATTAATTAGTTTACGGCTGCAACATCCATAGTACAACAGAAAACAACATTTTCAAATGACTTTTACATATCTTTATATATATGCTAGTGGACCCGACAGACGTTGTCCTGTACACACGTCTTATATTTGAAAAATCGGTCCAGCCATTAGGAGGAGTTAACTAACATACATATGAGCAGGAGAATTATATTATATGGACTGAATTGAGAATCTAAACAAATATCAAATTCACTCGAAAACACAAAAAATAATCAAAATAGGTCAAGCCGTTTAGGAGGTGGTTCAATTGTGAATCTAAACCATTCTCGAATCCACCTGAAGACACACAGAAAGTTTCATTAAAATCGGTCCAGCCGTTTATGAGAAGTTCAGTTCCAACAGACGCACATAAGAAATATAAATATATATTAAGACTAGCTAACCCAGCAAATGTTGTATTGCCATATAAAGTAATTAAAAAATTTATAGGGTCTAAAAAGTAGTGCAACCGATTCTCAGACCTACCAAATTTATCGTACTACAATTATTATTGTATTCAATTGCCATCTTTCAACCCTATTGCGGGTTTGTGGATGGAACAGAATAATATAAAAATCGCGATACAAAAATAGTTGTAGATCGTAGAAGGGCGAAAACTTGAAGTTGTATCTATTTTTTAATGCTGAATCATAATAAAATTAAAAAAAAAAACAAATCATTAAAAAAAATTGAGGTGAAGTGGTGAGGTGAAAAATAGATGATGTTCGACTCTCAAACCTACCCAATATGCACACAAAATCTTATGAGAATCGGTCAAGCCGTTTCGGAGGAGTTTAAATACAAACACCTCGACAGGAGAATTTTATATATTAGATTTTTATCCAGTGTCCTGATGTTTGTTTCAAGTGAACTCCTGAACTAATGTACGGATTTTAATGAGGATTACTTCATGGAGTACATTTTAGTCCAAATTGAGAGATAGGATAGTTTTTATTTCGATTTGGGAGCCTTCCAATATTTGTTTTGTATGGACATATTTTCTATGAAAGAATTTATTGACGCTCGGTTTGATAGTTCTGGTGTGAAACAATTTCATTATAACAACAGGGAGTTTATTTTACGAAATAATTCTTGTTGTTATGAAATATTATTGACAAATTCATAAAAAACAGTATTTTATTAATATGTACAGAGCAACGTCTTTCGGGTCAGCTAGTTAAATATTATTTCAACAGTTTTTTTTTTCAACTAGGTATGTAGAGTTCTTGAATGGTCAATCAAGTACTTGAATACTTTCAGAGTTACAATTATATATTGATTCAACATACTTACAACTACAAGGTTGAAATCATTTTACATCGAACACGAGCTGAACTGTAACAGTACTCAGTTATGTCGTAATGTAAATAATTTAGTAACAATTATAGCTCTATTGCCGCGTCGCAGTTATTGCACGCCATGTGTGTAGTAGAACCTTTATAATTTTTTAAGCTATTATTGTATTCATTATGCAATTATAGTCTTATGTTATTAAATAAGAACGTATTTTTTATGATAAGAAATGACGTCACGAACTAGATTTTAACTTAATGGTCAGTAATGTTACCTGGCTACTACAATACAGTGCCGATCACGATTTTTGAACTGAAAATTCCAATCAATACCATGTTTGCGCTAATTACCTCGAGGCTTATGACGTTAACCCCCTTATTCATAATAGTTTGCTAACTTAAAGCATTGCTAATTCTCACTCTGTCTTCTTCTATTGACCTAAGTCAGAATGAGAAAAAACACTCCTAAGCGGCTGTTTAAAGTTAGCGGACAGTTATGAATAAGGGGGTTAGTCTTTATAGCACAGTAATGTCACTACTTCAAACCGAAAATCAAATAGAATGTAGCCGGAATGGCATACTGCACTAAGTCCTTCAAATCCGTTGAAACTGAGCATATAACTTAAATGCCTAGAAATATTTAAATTTTACCTTTTGTTTCAATAAAATCATGCGATTGGTATTGAAGTAAGTCACGCGCCGCCCAAAACAGATTAGAGCCCTACTTGTGTAGTGTAATGACGTCACAACAACTGAACAACTTAATAGTTCAATAAAAATGTTTTATACTTGAAAATATTTTGTTTTGAATGTACATATGCATGCATACTCTAAAATAAAAATTAAATATGATAATAAACTTTATTGTCTGTATACGGTATCGAGTCCCACAGGACTGGATTTGACTTGAAGAATCATACATATATTGATAAATTGCCCAAGAAAATGAGTACTTTATATAATATTATATACAGAACCAGACAAATACGATCCGTATAGCCACCAAACGTTTACACCTTACGCCTTGCTTTGCCAAAATTTTCTTCAAATACTTAATAACACTCCCAGTTACACAGTTAGCAGTACACTTCCTGTATCTTTCATTAGAGGTACCGTAAGTCAGGTCGGATAAGAACCGTTTTTAGGAATAAAGTAATGTGTAGAATAAATTGTATAGAATTTGTGACTGACTTGCCGTAGAAGGTCTATCGACCGTTCAACTCTTGTGGTCTAAGTATAAAGTTGATGTATTTCTATTTTATTTATTATTATGTTGTTATTTTTTCTATGAAATAAGGGACGAGACGAGCAGGCGTTCAGCTGATAATTGAAATAATGAAAACAAATGAAAATAATGGTAATTGATACGCCCTACCCATTACAATGCAGTGCCGCACAGGATTCTTGAAAAAACCCCAAAAATTCAGAGCGGCACTACAATTGCAGTCGTCACCTTGAGACATAAGATGTTAAGTCTCATTTGCCCAGTAATTTCACTAGCTACGGTGCCCTTCTGAACGAAACACAGTAACGCTTGCACATTACTGCTTCACGACAGAAATAGGCGCCGTTGTAGTACCCATAATCTAGTCAGCATCCAGTGCAAAGGAGCCTCCCACCGGGACTTATACAGCGTGGCGCTTTAATGGCGACATTAAATGAACACACGGGTAGAGCTATCTATAAATCGTAAAAATATCATTCTAAAATTTAAAGTAAATAATTAAAATTTTCGAGCAAACAAATTAGAGAAAAAATCAAAATTTTAAAATTGGCGTGGTCGCAAAAGCCGGCAGGAAGTAGAGCCAAAGTTACCTTACACTTACCGAAATGATATTATGGAAAATTGATTTATTTAGGTGAATTATGTATTTTATTTTTGAATTTTTTTTTATGATTACCTTACGTTGATTTGATTTTGACTTGTTGGTGGATGGTCCTCCTATCGAGAACTCTACTTTAGTTGTTAGATTCGAAGCTATGATACTATTTTTTATGTTCTTAATTTAATCAACATAAGTGACTTTTCCTTATAGTCTTTAAGGGAAAATGTAGTAAATTCAGTCATCGCACTATAGTCTATACGCATAAAGAAAATGTACATATATAACCAAATATATACATATTAAATGATATTGGCTTTATATACATATTGCCAACATTATTAAAATTTTGAGCCATATTTTATAATGATAAAAGTAAAGTAAAGTAAAAAATAAATTGCAACAAAACGCCACTGCTTGTATTTTAGGCCACACTTCTTTATTTAGTCTTCAGAAGCATCGCAGATATGAACAGAGACCTAGAAAGCGTGCCTTTCGCATCTATTTAAATAAATACCTATTTACCGTATCACTTTGGCGTTAACAGTTCTAAAGTACATGTAATTGCAACTGTTTTAGGATATTTTTGAAAGAGGAGTAGGAACGAGCGTGTGGACCACCTGATGTTAAGTTATCACCATCACCCACATTCTTCTCCAACATCAAAAAATCAAAGGAGCATTGCCATGCTTTTAATACCAGTGGTAGGCTCCTTTGCACAGGATGCCGGCTAGATAATGGGTACCGCAACGGCGCCTATTTCTGCCGTGAGGCAGAAATGTGTAAACATTACTGTGTTTCGGTCTGAAGGGTAACGTAGCTAGTGAAATTACTGGGCAAATGAGACTTAGCATCGCATGTCTCAAGGTGACGAGCACATTTGTAGTGCCGCTCAGAATTTTTGAGTTTTTCAGTATCTTGAGCGGCACTGAATTGTAATGGGCAAAGCGTAACGGTCACCATCAGCTGAACGTCTTGATCGTCTCATCCCTTATTTTCATAAAAAAAAAAACAAACATTCAGATGGTGAGGGTGATATCCACGTTTGTTGCGTGTGGTCATCATCTAAGCCGGAAGACGTTCACTGCTGGACAAAGGCCTCCCCATCGCCATGACGTTCGGTCCTGCGCTGCCCCCATCCAACTTATTCCGGCGTTCTTGATCAGATCATCGGGGGGCCTATCAACACTATCTTCCGGTACGTGGTTTTGGCGAGGACTTTACTGCCCCACGGCAATCTATCTGTCGAGTTATGAGCTCTGCCCACTGCCATTTTAATTTCGCAACCATCTGAGCTATGTCAGTGACTTTGGTTCTCGTACGGATCTCCTCATTTCTGATTCGATCTCGCAGGGAAACTCCAAGCGTAGCCCTCTTCATTGTCCTCTGAGCGACCATGAATTTCCGTGTGCTTCGAAGGTGTAATTCTGCGGCAGGACTCCTGATCAAACAGTTCTTTGGAACACTGCCCGTAATAAATGCGATAGAAGACTTATTGAAGCGAGGACTCCACGCAAATGTTCTAGCCGTTGATGTAGCGTTACACGCGGACAAATGGTATGAGCTGATACTGGCGAACAATATGTGGCAGCATTTAGTCAATTATAAAATATTATGAAAACTATGTATGAAACAATGGTATAATCTTAACCTAGAATCATTTTATGGTAATTGAAATGATTTGTTAAAAAAATGAAGCTGCAAATGTTGAGTTTAAAGAGTGGCAACGAGTTTCTAGCCACTTCTTCTTATTAAAGCTCAACCCTTTCCGAAGAGGCGGTAAAAATAAAAAGAAAAAAAAAGTTGACATTCATGCATGTCATTTCCTCGACCTACATGAAAAAGTTATTATGATTTGATATATGGATCACGAATCGAAATAAAAACAAGTTCAATCTCTCAAGTTGGATCAAATTGCACACCTTGTACAAAATTTGATTAAAATTGGTTCACAAGTTAAGGGTTTCATCGCCGACAAACAACGTGACAATTTTTTTATATATAAACATTTTGTAGCTTTTCTGGCCGAAGAACCTTACTCAGAATTTTCCAATAAAAACGACCTGAAATACCGCCGTACAAATGTAATTTCGGAGGGTAATTTCAAAGGAGATAGTGAATCCGGAACAAAATTAAACGTTTCTTTTGAAATGTTCCAGTGGATAAATGAAGTTCCGATTGCGAGGCTTTACTGTTTTTATCATAATGTTAGCTTTTACTGAACGCTTTGGTGTAATTTAAAACGTAAGAATTACAATTTAAAACTTTTGCAAGACATTTCTTTTATACGTATAAAATATAGTGAATAGAATATTCGTAAACTATCTGTAATATTTTAAATAAAAAGGTTTGTATGTTCAAATGTTGCCTACTCAATCAGAAACGGATTGGGTGTATTAAGCGCACGGGTATTTTAATTTTAATTAACACTTTTAGTACATTCCTTTATCCGGATAATCGCAATTCTGAGACGCGCAGAGGAATAACCCAAGAAGTTATGTTTATGCGTATGGCTTTTTGGTTAATTTGGCAAGGTTTTTGAGTAAAATTTAACCATCTTTAGCGCTTTATTTGCTTTTTTGTCATGAAAATAAGGGACGAGACGAGAATGATGTTCAGCTGATGGTAATTGATACGCCTTGCCCATTACAAAGCATTGCCATTCAGGATTCTTGAAAAACCCAAAAATTCTGAGCGGCACTACAATTGCGCTCGTCACCTTGAGACATAAGATGCTAAGTCATTTGCCCGGTAATTTCACTAGCTACGGCGCCCTTCAGACAAAAACACAGTAATGTTTACACATTACTGCTGCACGGCAGAAAAAGGCGCCGTTGTGGTGACCATAATCTAACCGGCTTCCTGTGCATAGGAGCCTCCCACTGGTAAAAAATGCTCTGTAGAAGGACCAATGATACTCCAAAAATCAACAGCATTCATTCCTTTGCAGAAGACATAGTGGGATATTATCGGAATAATGTAAGTACTCCGCCACAACAAACATAGGAGTACCAATTTATTTTAGTCTAGGTTAACCCCATTTTCGTTAAAAATAGGATGTGACATCACTTATTGAAAGTCGAAAACTACCACCCATTCCAAAACTTATGCCTCAGACCTGAGAGGAATGGGCACAATAAACTTGGTGGGCTTTTTTTTTCATCATAAAAGTATGTTTACAAAATAATATTTTACAATTAAACTTATTGTTTAATACCCTGAGGACGATGACGCCCAGCTTCTTTGAAGCCAATTTGGCTTTGCCCTCCAGATTGGGGGAACGGAATTGGCATTCGCTCGAGATTTCGAGACCCAGTATTCTTCCTTACTTCTTTTAGTGGTAAACGTGCAAACTTGAGTCTTCTGGGGGTTCAATTGGACAAGTGAGAACGTCATTGTTATAGTAACCTTTACTACACGTTTTTTGACAATTCTTTTGAATAACGTAATACTTTTATTTTGAATATTTTCTGGGATCTTGATGTAAAAGCATATACATCGCTCTACAAACGATTTACTAACTCGACTTAGCCGAGTAAAAGGCATTATAGTAGTAGGCATATAAAAGTTAATGAGTTCGTGTAAGTTATATTGTGTTTAGTTCACACTGTGTGTAAGTTTTATTTTTCTTGCTGGAATGGAAGGACAAAATATAGATTCCAGGTCCCACAGATGATAAGTGATGACCGCAACCCGAGCTCTCTTCCAGCTGGAAACCACAAAGCTTGTCGAAAAACGATCTCTTAGACTGATAAAACTATTTTCTAATTTATTGCATGGGTGGGTAAGTAGGTCACTTACTATGCATTCATAGATAATCAAGATGGCTTACAAGTTATTAAATCTAGATGGCTCAGAAGTGGGAGCGTAAAAACTGTTTGGTGCGAGTGGAAATCGCGCAACGAGAATTGTGTCAAAATGCGAGATTTGACAGAATATCTAAATTAATATTTGATTTTTAATATTAAAATTATATTTTACGCTCCTTAATGCTTTCTAAACTTGTTTCGTTAGAGTTTCTAAACTAGAAGACTGTATGGCGCTTTTTTTGATAGTGTATATGTATTTAACCTAGTATTTTCATTGATTAACGCGAGTTTACACGTTTAAATAAAACATTGTTTAAAGGATTAAGACGTGTGTATTTGTAACATTGTTTTTACATTGGGTTTTTGCGTAAAAGTTAAATGTTTATTATTATATTAGTTCACCCGACGTTTCAAGACCTTTCCAGATCTTGGGGGGACTTCGTTAACTAAAATAATTATAAATATATAAATTTTACGCAAAAATCTAACGTTAACACAAAGTTTCAATTCCACGCGTTTTAATCGTTAAAAAGTGTTTTATTTGAATGTTTTTAACCTTATCATCCTCACACCAGCACATGAGGTTGTAAGCTTGAAATAATTTGCAGCAACCATAATTCTACGTAACAGTTTGTAAGATTTAATGAAAGACGGAAACAGGAAGTAACTCTGTATGTTGCTTTGTGCAAAACAACAAAAGAATTATCTTCCTTGAACAACATGGGAAGTATTTACTAAAGTTGCTTCTGTGTCGTTTGCATAACAGTGAAATTGTGTAGTATTTTGTACACGGCAATAAGTTAACTTGCCTTTGCCTTTCGCTTATATGATAGTAACATTCATATTAATTTTCGCACTTATATAAGTTTTTGTTAGCACAAAATAATAAATATGATTCTCCAATCAATCAATCAATATTACTTTATTCATTTAAGTCAAATGACACTTATGGATATTAAAAGTTATCACGGGGAGTGTTCCGAAGAGCTGTTTCACCGGATTCTTGCCGCCGAATCCACCTTCGCACGACACGCCACAAATTTGGATACCATCCGCACCATCTGAATGTGTGGCGGTCCTCCACAATGCGGTTGTCAAGGAACTTTCTTCCACGTACTACAAAGCTGTGGAATGAGCTTCCTCGTGCGGTGTTTCCGGGACGATAGGACATGGGTGCCTTTTAAAAAAGGCCGGCAACGCTTCTGTGATTGCTCTGGTGTTGCAAGAGAATGTGGGCGGAGGTTATCACTTAACACCAGGTGACCTGTACGCTCGTTTGTACCACTTTTCCATAAAAAAGCTATAAATGTTACCATTTACTACTAATATCCACGAGGATTGGTATATTTATGTATGTATAAACAAAGGCCTAAAGAGGAAAAGCTGTAGGAATAATTGGACATTTTTGAATTTAGGTTGTTGAAAACTGTTGGTTACAAAAGTAGTAATGTCTAGTCATAATTACCCCGGAGCGGACCGGATCCGACACAAACGCTGCTGATCCTTCGACCAAGAAGACCACGTTTTGAGTCAGTTTCACTAAATAATTTGATGATTTTACTAGGTTTCACCCTCGAATTGTGTGCCATTTGATTGTGAATACGATCATGATATAACAAAATGCACCCAAATAGGTAATATTCTTTTTGTATCCCTGACAATGGTTGTATAGAGTTTTATGTTCAACGATACAATCTCAATTTCCATTACAATATTAGATTAACATTTTAATTATAAATTGTCAACCTCAAATCAACAGACACAAGTCACAAGCAAATAAGCATTGCTAACGATATTATGAAACACTTGAAATTGTTTGTTACAAACTCAGAAATCTTTCTGCCCCAAAAACTGTAAATTGTCAAATTGTATTGTTCTATTTTACACATGTTTTGGTGCAAGTTATTGTGTAAAGAGTAAATTATGCTTACTTTGTTTCAAATTTACTCTTACCAGCCTGTTATTTATGTTAACCAATAACGGACGTTCGTTGATTTAAGCCAAGCCATCCATTACTCAATTATACTTTTTTTTATTTTAAACACCAAATATTATTATTATTATTTGGAGAAAGTGGCTATATGCCTAGTCCTAATTGGGTCCTAGTAACATCGCGTCCAGAATTGAACTACTGTGTTCGCCACTCATACTTATAGCTCGTCGTCAAGCCCTGCCGCGTTTGTGAACCGCAGTATCTTCTTGACGCGAGTATTGCAAACAGCATCTGGGTGTAGGGTATAATCGCCAAGGATGGTGTTACGCTTATGCATTAGTGGGCCGCAATTGCAGAGGAGATGAAGAGGCGTTTCATCAGCCTCGAGGCAAAATCTGCAAGTTCTTTCGTTTTTAATTCCGACCACACAGAGGTGCTTAATTAAGCGATAGTGCCCAGACAGCATTCTGGTGAGTATGTATAGGTTATTCCTGCTCAATGATAGGGCTTCGTTCGCATTTCTGTTATTGAAAGCCTTTAGCAGTGCTTTGAAATGGTTTAAACCTGTTGAGTTGCTCCAGCGTTTAAGTGCCTCTAGTTGACATTGGTTCCTCAGGGTGTGACGAATGGCGCTCTTAGGCAGTCCACAAATAAGTTCCGGACCGTACTAAACTGCTTTAGCTCCAGCTCTTGCAAGCAAACACCAAATAACAATGACTAATTCAAAAAACAACTACCTTATTAAATATCACTTTGGTTCTGGATAATTTATTATTCATTTGGAAAATAATAAAAAAACTGACAAATTGAAGCGACACTAAAATCTGTGTTGTGCTTTAATTACACTTGAAAAAAAATATGTCAAAATAAGCTCAAAATATAATGCCATGTGCTTAATAGAAGATTATACACCAAGGGAGCAGTGTCAATTATTTGCCACGAAATTCCAAATTAAAGCAAGTTATCATTTCCCTCAAACTAGATAAAAATCACCCTAACGAAAAGAAAGATTTAAATTTGTAACCTTGAAATTCGTATGAATACTCTCAGCACATACGGTATTTGTAAAGAGATCTTATTATAAAATTGAATATCGACGAAGATGGAAAAATGTTGAAATATTCGTGTTTTATTAGCGCGAAAACCCCGCTGTCATAGATAATTTAGTATTATTAACTACTTTATTTATTTAGAGAAGTGGCAACGAAGCCATCCGAATAAAAAAAAGAATTATTTTGCGATTGTAAGAAAAAAACCGAGTGTGGTTCTTGAGAAAAAGGAATTTGGTGTATCTCAGTATCAATTACAGTACAAAAAATATATTAATCTGACGTGACGAGCACACCAACGATCTGACGAAAGGACATTTACGTCATTTATGAAATATTTAAATACTCCACTAACAGTGACTATTATATAGGTTAGAGTAGACTGGTTGGTATCCTTGGAATTTCTAAATCGCATCTATTTTATGTAAATAATGTAATTTATAATATTTAAATTACCAACCCCACCTTATACAAAATGATGAATAGGATAGTCTATAAAAGGGAATTTCTCGCGAGTAGTAATAATTCAAAACCAGTAGTTAGCCATCAGAATCCTGTAATACCGTTAAATACCAAGGACACACTAAACACTTGAAATGCCTGCACAGGTCTTACTAGTGGAACTCATTGGTGAATTGAAACCATAGACACAATAATGAATGTTCTAATATTAAATTTTTATTTGCTAAAATTATTAGAAAAATAGATGTCAATAAGTGAGTACCTACTACATTAATAATGAAAAACAGTTTACATTCACAATACACACTTTGTATCTACACATATAATATCTTATATTAGTATAATTGATTGATAATGCAGCGCATTTCTATATTATAAAAAAGTATAATATACTTAGTTTTCTAAAGTGAAATATCACTTTAGAAAATACATAGTAAAATATTGAAGGCACTATTTCAACATTACATCCTTAAACATCTTAAAATATAAAGGAATATTCCGAATATCATGGTAAGGGCTTGCGGATTGTTTGCGTACCTCGTCGGGCAAATTAACATACTTAACAAAATAACATGTAACCATAGTGTATTATATTTAAAGTTCCTTCCTATCGTATTTTCTTATAGCTTAGGTACAGTAAGCTACAACTAGGAAATCGCTAAATATTATAGTATGGTTTGGAATTTATGTCGTTCATTACTTTTCTTTTATTGAAAATAATAATAATAAATGATAAAAGAATTACTTTTTGCAAATTATATTCAAATAGAATTATAATATCTTCTTAAGCTAATTCTCACGATGCATAAAACCTTTTTACATAGAAATGATGGTAGTCAGTATTGGCTGCATGGAATGTCCTTTGCCCGCACATTGATTTGACATTTGAGAATAAATGGCGGGAGACGTCTGTTGTGAAAATTGTTTTACAGCTTTCATTTGTAGCTCCATAAATTAGTGTTTAGTTGTTGTTGAATTAATGTTTAACTAGGAGCAGCATATGAATAATATTGTAAAAACAATTTATTTGACATTTAGCTGATGAGTAATCCACTTTTCACTCAGGTAATAACTGTGATTTGTATGTAGATAAGATGAACAGTTATTCTGGTAATGTTTATTTGTGTTAATTTTTTTACCTTCTACCGTAGGTATAATAATTAATACATAAACCATCTTAAATTGTTATAAAGTGCACGTAATTGATTTAGAGTTATTGATTTCCGTATATTAGTTATATATTATTATTCAAATATATCGAAATATGGTTTAAAGCGAGCGTCTAGCCCGCCAGGGTGAGTAAACCAGACGAGTAGAGTTATTCCCCTCAATTATTGGAGAAATCTGATAATATCAACAAAACTTTTGTACTACACTAAATCAAACCTGAGTCACAGGTTACTAATAAGTTACGAGGTAACAGAAAAATTACTCCCTTGTAATAAGCAAATACCTACTCTAAGGCGCTCGATTTGGCATCGCTTTTACTTTGTACAGTGCGCGATGTACCGGAGCTCCTGAATATCGATCATTCCCTTGATGTGTTAAATATTTGTTAGTGAATAATAAATTTAAGCGAGAATTTATGCATCGCTTGTTAAAGAAACAAATATTTTGACGTATGAATCCACATACGTGACTGCAGGGGGTCGTTTTAAAAAGTTGGCGGAGGTTACGTTTTGGCCAAATAAGGAAGCGTTTTTGACATGGATCAAGATCTTGAATTATTATTATTGCACGATACAGAAGAGGGCAATGTGTTTATATATAAGTATATTTTTGTTCCATTAGCGCTCTAGAGACCAGAAGCGTGGGCGATTTTGTTGAATCGGCATCGAACTGTTTTGCAGTTGCATTCAGTTGCGGTTTTATGTCATCCGTCAATCGATCTTGGATCTGCATATCAATATGTAATTCTCCAGTTCCAAATACGTAATAGAAGATACCTATCTGTCATATTTATAACAATAGCGGTAGGTACGTCATGATTGGAAAAATATGTTCTGTATAAATTGGCCATTAACCTGGCCATCATTCGCATTTTTTTTAAGTACTTATATTTATTTGCATTTTCTAATTTATTGACTTTGGATTAAGTACAATCCAAAAATTTTCTGTTTTTATTTACAGCTAGAAATGGATGGCTTCCAAACTATATACAAAAATGAATTTGCGGAAAATTGGCGTAAAAATCTTTTGGAGGATGCGAAAACAGAGGTAGAACAGTGCAAAAATGTAAAACTGCTACCACAGAGTGCTCGACTAACGTTATGGCAATTTTGTACCAAGCTATGCATTACTAAAGATGGCGTCCCGGGTCATGCTTGTAGGTTAGTCGAGAGATACCTGATGGCTCAATTGAGAAATTATAAAAAGATGGCAGAGACAGTGCAAAGGAGAAAATTCATACGAAAATTGAAAGAGGAATTCCTATTAACATTGATGGTCGCCATACAACTTTCAGCAAAAATGTCCTGCACCGAGAAGAAGGATGATTCGACACTTGTCCGATTCTGGTTGCTCAGTTACGGTTGCTCGTTCACACTGACGGATATCCGAGAGAAAGAATTTGCGATAATACGCGACCTGGAATTCAGGATTCCACTCTGGACAGGTGTCGATACAGCATTGATGTTAGCAGTGGAAGCAAATATGACGGAAAGCGTTATGGAGACTATAGCACTAATGATGGATACTGCAGAGTTCTTCCGAAAAGAGATCGCTGAAAAAGTAGGTGAAACAATTGGGACGTCAAAAGAGAATGTATTTATTCGAACAATACACTTAGCAGCAGCCGCAGTTTCCGCCGTTGCTGAATTGATAAAAGAAAATTTTGAAGACACCATTAACACGGTAGCTAAAGTTACCGCAGCACCGGTTGATTACGTTAATGTTATAAAGAATATTTTACTTAATATTTTTGGAGACTGCTCTGGTGAAGTTATGTTCTAAGAATAATAAAATAATTATTTTTTTCTAAGGTGTGGTTTATTTTAATATATATTCCATATACTGTTGTTAACTTTAATTTTTGTATAGAATAGGGGGCAACGTAGTTTTTAATTTCACCTACTCATAAGTGACCAAGAGGTCACTTTGAAGCAGTAATACTTAAAGTCCTTTTTTTAAGTTTTTTTATGGTTCAAATTCGCCTAGAAAAGTAAAGGTCTACAGCTGACTCATTTATATCATATGCAATATACAAAGATTTACTTTCATTATTATAATTATTATTATTTAAAGATCTTACATTTTCACGTTTAATACGATACTTTTTAAACTCAATTTCTAATATCTTCAAAGTAATTGTTAAGGACATTCATTCAAATCGTCGTAGACGTGGCTTACCCGCGTAGTAATCCCTCTTAGCCCAATGCCAGGTAAAAGATTGAAAGAATTGTGCAAAACTTTCCCGAAGTTATCATATTTTTATTATTTGTTTTTTTTTTGTTGTTCACCTGATGATAAATGCTCTGCCCATGCAACAATGCAGTGCACTGAGATAAGATGTTAAGTCTCATTAGTCCAGTAATTTCATTAGCTATGGCACACTCCAAATCGAAACACAATGCTTGCATATTATTGCTGCACGGCAGAAAAATGAGTCTCTGTGGTACTCACTGAGCCGACTTCCCGCGGAAAGGAGCTTTCTACTGGTTAATATAAAAAACTGGTGATGTAAACATTATTTAATTTAGTAAAAATGTTTCCTTGTCAGTAGCACACACTCTACAAAATTTAATTTTAACTTCAAATATTGCCTTAATCAATATAACAGAAAAACACGTGATATAAAGGTTTACTTAAAGAAGATCTACAAGATTATTTTAATCGAGTGTCACCTGTTGTAATATTTTATTAATATAGTTATGGTAGAGGTACTCCTCTATACTCTACTTAGTAGAGAGGTCCTTTACTCCAAGCAATAAGAAGGTGCACACTTTGACATGGATTTGCAAGGTCTTATTTGCTAAAGTCGACAATGTGTAGAGGATTTACTTGTCCCCACGAAAGAGACAATGTAAGGAATAGGAAAAAGCGGTTACTATTTTCACGTGTTGATGTCGCACACAACCAAAGCCAATTGCGGTTTTATTTAAAGACATGAGACAATATCCCGTTCACGATGATTGTAATCTGTTACGTTCATCATAAAAAATAAATTTACTATAGATATTTAACAAGCTAATCACGGGCAATAATCCTCAAACGGTATTCAACTTTGTTCAAGAATATTCAATTGAAATTCACTTAACCCCATATTTGAATGAAGCCTGGCTGGCGAAGATTAATAACCATTTTCCAGTGAATTTAAATGAAGACTAATAAAAGAAGATTTACGACTTTCAAACAAGTGGATTACGTTTTAATAGAGTTTTATCTTCTCAGTTCTAAAGATCGTAATTTTGCAATGCTAATTATATGCGTGTGAATTTGACCTTTCTACATATCATTTCGTGGTAAGTTTTTAAGTATGGTTTTTATTTTAGAATTACTTTTGATGACTTGCGAACATGTGCGGAATAAAAACTGATTTTTATGGCGTAAGTTATGTTTGTCTGAAAACAGATTGAGGAAAACGTATTGAAGTTAGCACGGGTTGACATTTTGTTGTCAAAGATCACAGCTATTTTCGTAAGTTTATTGTAACCGAAAACTTGCTTGTCACAAAGGTGGCCCTGCGTTTATAACTACAATTAAAACATATTGTCATTACAATTACGTTTTAAGAATTGGGATTTTAAGAGTAAATAGTAACACAGTATAGACATAACAGTGAGTGATGAGACAATTCGAACGTTCACCTTTTGGTACTAAAGGTAAAATCATTTCAATGCTGTGTCGCTGCGGATTCTTTAATGTATCTAATACTGAGAGGCTGTCCTAGAAGACACAGCCAAATTGTTTAGAATAACCTGTCCTACGTTAAAGCACTCTATAAGGTGCAGTTATGGTATCTTTGGAACTATTGTTCCCATTCATATCAGGGATCAAGCACTCTATAAACGGGTTGATCACTGGGCGCTGCGAAGGTGAGTCGCTATGACATCATAATGTTCTGCCGCATTAATTACGAGCTATGTCTCGAAGAGCTGTTTAAACTGTTCCCTGCGGGGCAATTCCATCTTGGCCACAAACTATAATAACATCATGTTATCTGAATATGTGGCATTTTCCTAAGGGACATAAACGTTCTACCACGTACTACCAAAGTTGAGAACGAACTTCCTTGTCTATTGTTTCCAAAATGATACGACATGGGATCCAAAAAAAGCGCGAAGAAGCATCTTAAAAGCCTGCTAAGCCTATAAAGTAATCACCTTGGCTCATACTCTCTTGCAACACCAGAGGAATCACAGGAGCGTGGTCTGGCAGATGGGTACATATGCACTCAAGTAACCAAGTCGTATCGAACGGGACACACCGCGGTAGGAACTTTGTTTGAAAATAAAAATTCTTTAAGCTCGCTTATATAAAACCGCTACTGCTTCTGTGATTCCTCTGGTATTCCCAAGCAAGTTTGTTTAAAAAAATAGAAATATTAAGTTTATTTTGACCAGTGGGAGGCTCCTTTGCACAGGATGCCGTCTAGTTTAATGGTACCACAACGGCACCTATTTCTGCCGTGAAGCAGTGATGTGTAAACATTACTGTGTTTCGGCCTGAAGGGCACCGTAGCTAGTGAAATTACTGGGCAATTCTTAACATCTTATGACACAAGGTGACGAGCGCAATTTTAAGAATCCTGAGCGGCACTGCATTGTAATGGGCAAGGCTTATCAGTAACCATCAGATGAACGTCCTGCTCGTCTAGTCCCTTATTTTCATAAAAAAATGTTAAGTAAGACAATAGTTTGTGGTTGCGTTAGTTTGTAAGCGCAAATATCCGGTAAGACTGGGTGAGTGTGTGTGGAGACCGACAAGATCGTGCAGTGAACCACACACTTAACTAGACTCGCGTGAACACACCGTTACCTCGTTCCGTATTTGATACAATGTCATTTTTTCTGATGACAAATGATGACCTCAGCCGGGGTGGTCATTGCACCTTGGATCGTAATGATTGCCGCTAGAAACAGACATTAACACTTAACGTTTGTTCTTTCACATACAACAGTTGTAGCGTGAACGCTATTTAGCGACCAATCGTATATTTGACGGACCGTTTCTTTGCTTATTAATAGTGAGATTTCTATCTTGAGTAAAGTTAAAACATTTACGGCCGTTTTCAATAACGTATCTCTAGATACGGATATATTGCTATCACTGTTTAATGACAAGATCTTATCTATCCATAGTTATGTTCAATATAGTTATATCATTAGTTATAGTCCATGCTATGCAATAGTTATCTGTCTATAGGTTTTTGAAATGTAAGTATGCTTAAAAGGATAGATTTGTCTACCTCTAGTAAATTAAACTAAGGATAGATAGGTTATTATAACGGCCGTTAAATGGCAAGGGCGTTTATAAACCTCCGCGGTAATTAAGGTAAGCGGAACTTCGTTTTAGCCCAATACACAGAACAGTTTACATAAGCACCTTCAATTCAATTTATGATTATATCAATCAAATGAATCAAAATATTCCCTTCTAAAAATCTATTAAACTAAATGTTACTTAAGCATTTTTTATCGAGATTTTATTCGTGTTTCCGCTGTTGTTATATTCTAAATAATATTTTTAGCAAAAAACATAGTAGTAAAAGTAGCTTCTTCATTAACTTCGCATGGCAAACATCATCTAATAATTATATTATCTGCGTTTTAAGCGATGTGTGTAACATTGAAATTGTCTTCCACACCCTGGTTATTTGTTTCGTAATTCGAATACTGAAATATAAAACTTGTTACCAGTTTCAAATGGCTAAAATTGTTTCGTATCTATTATTTCGTTCGGAGTGTTCAAGGGGATGTTTTATTAAACGGTTGCTAATATCCGTGTAGGTTAGGTCGCAAGAGTCGAAATTTGCAAGCCTATCTCCGAAATGGTAATTGATTAAAATTGTGAGTACTGCAACTATTGCATTTCTGCATGTTTTTATAACATGGGTTGTTATGTTATCATGACCAATAGCCTTGGTGTTATTTAAAGAGTTGATTGCTATTATTACTTCGTTTTCCGTACAGGGCGCTAAGAATATGGAGGAATTTAGCGTATTTATTAATTTGTAATCTAGTTTTATTCCATTAACATTCATACTCCCATTTATAAAATAATCATTAAATTCAATTGCAATATCATTTGGGTTTTGTATATTTTTGCCATTATGTATAATCTTGTCAAAATTTTTGGGTGTTATATTTACATCAACTTTATCTTTAATGAGATTCCAGATTGCTTTACCTTTAATTCTTGAATTCTTTATATAACTTTCGCTACTATTGTTTATGCATTTCTTAACAATCTTACTATATTGCTTATAATTGTATTTATATTTAAACTTTCCAGTATTATTTTGTTTATGTAATATTGATGCATAAGTTGACGTTTTGTGTTGCAGGATTTTCTTTATCCCTTAGTTATCCATTTTGGTCTTATATTGCTTATATTTAGTTTTATAAGGAAAACACTGCTTAAAAAACAGAAGAAATGTGTCGAAAAAAATATTAAATGCATCTTCGCAACTGTTCTGAATATATGCCTCAGACCAAGATAAGCATGAGATATAATAATGAAATTTTTCCATATTTTCTTGGGAGAAATCTCTCCTAGTGAAATAATAGTGTGATTGAGGTTTAAGGGATATTTTAATATTTGGCATGTATTATGATCTGAGAGGAACAATAGTAATACTTAACCACATGTCTGTTATATATTACCAATTATGTGGTCAATACATGATTTTTCTCGAGTAGGTTTATAAATGTATACATATTTGCAAGTTGAAGTTCTTTAGAATGTCAATATAGACAAGATAGTCATGACACTCGTCCTGTACAGTTTAGCAATGAGTTAATATCACTAAAATTTTTAAAACTTTCCTGTGTCAAATAACTTGGTGGTGAAGATAGGTGGAAAAAAACGGTTTCAAACCTGATTTATTTAATGAAACCTAGTTAATGAATTTAGGAATGGTGTGACTACCCTTAAATAGGCTTAGGCTCTTTAATAATAAGTTTTAATGCACACAACATATTTTTTAATGAAAAAAAGAAGCCCGCTGGGTTTCTTGAGCCCGTTAGGAGACTTGTTTTTGTGGACAAGGCCTAAAAACTTGTACTCAACTCATGTACGATCAAATTAGTTGCGTTGTATGATACACAACAACTTTATATTTTTGCATGTGCTGACGCTACTAACGCTTCTAATTTGTTCGTAAGTGCGCACGTGGCTTAATAATTCAGAAACCACATCCAGAGTCGTAATTTCAAGACGTCATTTACAAAATGCAATTTGTCGTTGTCGTAATATTCCTATTTTTTTATTTCTTATGTCGTTTAAAAATATGTAATGTATAAGTGGCTTGATACATCTACTGTTCTCAAGAGCTCTAGTGGTTTTTTTATGTGGCAACATTACAAAGCAACCTAAAACTATATTTATATAATGAGTATGTTTATATAGTACGTAATATACGAGTTTTAAAGATGCAATATCCCAATATGTAGGTTACATACACCAGCAATCTTAAGAAGTAAATTCATCCAATTTGATTTATGTATTATTTAACGTCGAAAAGGTTTAACCTTTTCGACGTTAAATGAGATATATTTTTTAATATTGCAACACTTCAGGCAGTTAAGTCGTTAAATTTAGACGAACAAACCCATTTATGCTTAGCCATATAAAATAAAGCTACCGACGAACTTTTGACGTAACAAAATAACTCTTGAAGTGAGATGAAACTGTTAAAGGTTGTTAGAAGTTGCTTGGGATAATTGATGAAGTTACCAACTCTCGCGAAAAAGCGTATCATTGGCGTAATTTGGTTTATTTCTACATTTTCGTTTTTTAAATCAATATAATATTCGGTACTTTTATCGAATAAAAAATTCAAGACAAGAATTTTTTTTACGAAAATAAGGGACATAACGAGCAGGACGTTCAGCTAATGGTAATTGATACGCCCTGCCCATGACAATGCAGTCCCGCTCAGGATTGATGGATTGAAAAACACCAAAAATTCAGAGTAGCACTACAACTGCGCTCGTCACCTTGAGACATAAGATGTTAAGTCTCATTTGCCCAGTAATAACACTAGCTACGGCGGCCTTCAGACCGAAACACAGTAATGTTTACACATTCCTGCTTCAAGGGCTTATAAGAAAAATCCTGAAAAGAATCGACAAATTTAATTTAATTTAACGTTAACGCTCCTGTAATTCCTCTGGAGTTGCAAGAGGGCATGTGAAATGATGAGAAATTACTGAATTTACCATCATATACTAAATTATCATAATACGGTAAATTCAGTAATTTAGTAAAACAAATTTAAAATATTATTCAGTAAAATCTTACACTGTAAAACGCATATTAACGTTCGTTTATTAAATTTGAATTTTTGCTTATACACCTTTGTATTCGTATGAATAAGACCAAGTTGTGTTTGACTATAATTGGATCTACATTGATAATTTAAATTATTTCTATACATAATCTATGTATTAATAATGTAAATCTGTTGGTGAATCATTACATAAATAAATTAATTAAATATTTTCGCTGTGGTTGAATATGCACTCTACAGCACAGGTAGCGTTAAACGTTTAACGCAACTTTGTTGGAAGTCGCATAAGAAGATTCACTTCAAAATAACCTCTGGGCCTAGTTCTTAATCATATTTTAGGATTAAAGGCCCTAAATTAGAATAATAAAGTTTAAATTTTCGAAATAACAAAGAAAAAGAGAGCGAAATCGTAACAAACGTCCTAAAACAGTAAAAGGATAATGAAAGGACAATTTAAACTTTTTTGGGCAGCAAATAAAGCCTTGAGTAGGGTCGCTTTATATAAATTGGATACGTTTGTGTCCCGTGATTGTATGATTCTATTTATTTAGGAGAAAAAGTAGTTACAATTCGTATGAATGTAAACAATATTTCAACGACGATATAAGAATAGTTAAAAGTAACCTTCGCTTTTCTCATTGAAATTTAACTTGACTGTTGTTTCTTTAAAGTTAAAACTATAACCACACAGGGATGGATACTTACCTTTAACTCAATACGTAATTATCCATCCATAGTCTGTGCTATAAAGAAATAAAAGAAATAAAAAGTTTATAAACGTGCATGTTATTATACCTACATGAATCTGTGTTGGGAATATTAGTTTTGAAGAAACGGAGTTACTAGCGGTATTAACTTAAAATTTAATTTTAATGTGGATCCTTATTACTCCAACCGAACAAGTAATTGAAGAAACTCCTCATAGATAAGAAGTAATGCACTTGCCAGGCCATGGACAGCTACTGGAACTTTTCAAATGTATGTAACCACAGTTTAATAGTCACATTAAAATGATCTGTACAATCCTAGACTTTTGCAATGCTGTAAAGCACCATAATAGCTCATTATTTAAATTCCGCCGTTCCAAACAATACTAGATCACTATTTACGCGTTGATGGTTCTAAAAGTCAGCTGTGGAGCGACATGGTTACTACGGGTATATGACTTATACTACCTTTTTATGATTTTGAAATTTGGCAAGATAAACAGATCTTTGGAATATTTATCTTGATAAATGCGGTAGAATACACTCATTGGAGCGTCATCCAAAGAGGATGTAAGTATGTACTACGTAATAAGAGGCGGGGCTTCCTAAGCAAAAAATTGAAATTTTGTAAGAAACGTGCAGTCATTTGACATAAGTTTGAAATAGTAGTAATTACAGTATGGCAATTGGTAAAGAAGTATAATCCGGCTAAGTTAGAAAGCGAACAGTTGCAGCGAACGTAGTGGATTTTGGCTATCTCCGTTTTGTACAAGATTATAGGCGTCATCTGTCAATCTGTCAATGATTGCACATTTCATACAATCGTGTGAATCGCTTTTTACTTACGGCCTTCGCTTACGGCCGTTCGCAATATACTATCAACAGATAGAGATAAATTACTACCTTCTACTGTCAGTAAATGTGTCTGTCAATAATCTGAAGCTGATGAATGACTTATCTGGTATATTGACCCGATAAGTCATTCTTATCGCTTTATATTGGGACGCAAAGAGAATTTAAACCCTGTTGCGACGCGTGAATTGCTAATTCGATACAAACTTTATATCGCTGGTATACGTCGTCCCATTGACAGACAGCGTGCACGGATAAGGTGAGTTACCGTCGATGAGTTTATTGGGACAGAAAAGTCAACGATAGTTTCGATTTTTATCTGAACTAAGCGATAGACTGAATATTGGGAACGGCCGTTAGAGAGTTTCGCTAAGCTGGCGACATCTCTACGCATTGCTAATCGTGCACAGAGTACTAGATCCTAGATGATTCAACTATGCATGGTTATACTCGCGTAGAGACAAAAGATCCGAACAATAAATACTACATATGTGACCAGACCAACGCCTTATGTAGTGCTCAATCGTCGTTCTGTTGATGACACCCGGTCTAAGATGACAATTTGCCTTTACCGCTATATTTTGCATAAATAAGTTTTGTTATTGAAGTAATAAAAACTTCTTTAGCGGCGTTGAGCACTTTTCTTGGGATGGGTATAAAATATTAAACTCGCGTCATGACACGTTGCCTGATCGAAAATTCGTAAGGCGTCGTTGAAATTATAGGTGAATGATTTATAAATAAATATTGTTCGGCTATTTCAAATTTATGATCATACGGTCATTGGACCAGTGGTTGAATTGTGATTGCGAAGCCGAAACACCGCTAGTCGAGGGATCGATTCTCAGCCGTGAAATATTTTTATAGTTTAATTATTTGGTTTTTAGCTTTGTCATTAGCGAACACTCTCCCTAAGGTGATAGTTATACTTGTATTTCTTTGTTCTAATTGTCCATTGTATAATTGTAGAGATTACGACCACGCCGTTAGATAAATCTACCTTAGAATCTGCGATCAGTTCTGTATGGAATAATGGTGAAATGGTGGAAATCTTCTTTACTGGCGTAGAGCACTTTTCTTGGGATTTAATAGTTTTCAAATCAGGCAAAATGTAGGCCTGCAAGTTTCTTGTAAAATAACTAACCACAAAGGAGAAATAGCAATTTGAAACATAAAAATAATTGAAAATAGCTCTCTATACTTAGAAATGTGATGGCCACTGTTTGTAGGGCATAATTGTAGGATTTCCGTTGTGAAGTTTCACTAAAATGAGGGAAGGAAAGTTGACTTGTGAAGACATTAAATATTATGTTTTGTTGGACACGTGTGATTTGATGATAATGCTTATTGTTAGCTCATAAAACGTTGTACAAACAAGAACATTTGAATTTAAATTGATAGTCTGAAAGTAGACTCTATTTTATCGTGTATTAGATATTTTATAACCAACAAGCAGTGTCGTTACGCCCGTCCCTATTTACATGTAATTATTATAATATGAAACTTATTTGATCGTGGGTGGTCGTTTAGATCTTTAGAGCTTTGTTCTATTTAAATTCTCAAGATGGAGAGATTATTGACAGGAAAATTATATATCTTTATATATGAAATACTAGCAATGCCCCTCGGTTTCACTCGCGTAGATACCGATCTCGTGGCAGTGGAAAGTCTACTAAGTCGAACTATAGTATGGTAAATTTTACATTTGTCTCATTATCTTGAAGCCAAATTATTTAAGGTTTCATTTCTACCACTTGTGAATTGCAAACGAAACGTGTTTTTTTATTATTGCATTATTTCTTAAATTCGTTTTATCTTTTGAATGGAATGTCCGATTTTAATCATTTAAAAAGTATTTTACATGACAGATTTTTTATGACAAATTTTTACCTTGGGTTATAATTATTGCATTTATATTAGGGATCCCTATTTTTTTGAAAATGTTATGTAGCCTATGTCAGTCAGTGAGATGCAGCTTTCTAATGGTGGAAGAATTATTGAAATTGGTCCAGTAGTTTTGTGTGAAAACATTACAAACATATATGTAAATTAACAAATAGTTGTAAATATATATGTAATATAATAAAAATATAATGTAAAAAAAACACAAATGTTTCCTCTTTATATTATTAGTTTCGATGAGAATTAACCGATTTTGATGAAATTTTCAGACAACCTTCTAATCTCTGAGAGTGATTGTCAGAAAGTTATAAGGGATCGGATCTTGTAGAACGCATCATTTCGAAGATCTCCATCATCGGATCTGGAAGATCATGGAATGAGCATATTCGTTACTAATAGATGGCTGAGGGCCAGTAGGTCGCCCTAAGTACAGGAAAGACCGGGTGAACGCTGACTCTATGATGAAAATCATGAATTGGCGTGATATCGCACAGGATCGAAATAAGTGAACGCAAAGTCCCGCTTTGGGTTGATGCTTTCGAGGAGTAAATATAGGTATTCCTTCTGCCAAGCAAATTACAGCTAGGAATGGATTTTACGATATTTCCCCCGCCCGGTTGCAGGGCCGTTAATATATTATATATATATTATATGACGACCTGTATAGCCGAGTGGTTAGCGATCCTACCTACAAAGCTAGAGGTCCCGGGTTCGAATCCCGGTAGGTGCAAGCATTTATATGATGAATATGGATGTTTGTTTCCGAGTCATGGATGTTTATATGAATTTATGTATGTTTAAGTAAGTATATTGTATAAAATATATCATTGTCCTGTAACCAATAACACAGGCTATATATGCTTAACTTGGGGTAAGATAATTTGTGTAAAAAGTGTGTCAATATATGGATCATCCAGAAATGCGTTTTTGTTTTATTTTTATTAGATTTAGAATTAATGAGAGTTTGTTTTATTATGAACAGAACATCGTCTGTCAGGTCATCTAGTTACCTATAAAAAATTACATTCAAAGTAGAAGAAAGAGCAAACTCCGTTCCTGCCGAGGTCGCAAACGACAATTTTTTTGAGTGTATTTCTCTCTCAAACGGTATTTTATCGTGACACATGAATAATTTTTAAGGAATCAGTGAAAAAACCGTTATACACGATGCACAAACCTTCCATTTCCAACCGCATCAAACAGGCCGCCCAAATACCATAGAGATTATTATTATTTCATGAATATTTATAACCGTATTATTTGAGTATCGCAAACTCTACAAATGTGTGATAATTAGGTGCTTTAATATGATAATAGAAGCTTATTAGCTCGCGGCATTTATTCATAGAATATCAAACATAATACACCTAATTTACATGAACCGCTATAATGTTCATTATAATGATAAATTTACGTAACATCATATAATAATAATCATACCATATTATATTATGCTATTGTGGATTCCGTCCACACATGAGGGAATTTTAAATATATAGTCAAAGTCAAAGTTTTTATTTGCATGAACATGTTAGATTGATGTTACATAAATATTATTAAGTACATGTTTGTCACATTTATGACGTGCAAATTTTAGAAAATACATTTCTAAATCATTAGTTACAATAATATATAGCAATTAGGGTATAGTTAGATTCTAAATAGCTATTTGTGAATTATTTTTATTAGTAGCAATAGAAATAACCATAGAAAAAACTTTTCAATATGGAAAGTCATATTTTGAGAGGCCAAATGGCAAAAAACGGAACCCTTATGGATTCGTCATGTCTGTCTGTCTGTTTGTCCGTCCGTATCTCACAGCCACTGCTTTCCATAACTAAAAGAACTGTACTGTTGAAACTTGGTAAATAGATGTATTCTGTGAACTGCATTAAGATTTTCACACAAAAATAGAAAAAAACAATGAATTTTGGGGATTCCCCATACTTAGAACTCTATTTTTTTTTTCATCAAACTCATGCGTGTAAATATGGTGTTCAAAAATGGAGGTTTTTTTTTCTAAACTGAATAGTTTGTGCAAGAGACACTTCCACTCCACCCCCTGTAACTTCTAAAATAAGAGAATGATAAAACTAATATATATATATATATACACATTACAATACAAACTTCCACTGAAAATATGTTTGAACGAGATCTAGTCAGTAGTTTTTTATTAATACGTCATAAATCGTTACAACGAACTACAAGAACTTTTATATTATATTACTTGTTGCTACGGAACCCTTCAAGGGCGAGTCCGACTCGCACTTCGCCGCTTCGAGGCCACAGGCATAGCGATAATAGTAATGGATAGAATAATAGATGAAAGGTATTTTATATTAACCTAGCTAACTCGACAGACGTTGTTCTTTCATAAAAAAAAAACTCATTATTTTACAATCTAAGCCAATGAAAGAAATAGAACAAACACGTATTTCTAAGAGATCCATATATTATGTTATTTTACCAGTGGGAGGCAGCTTTGCACAGGATGCCGGCTAGATTATGAGTACCACAACGGTGCTTATTTCTGTCGTGAAGTAGTAATGTGTAAGCATTATTGTGTTTCTGTCTGAAGGGTGCCGTAGCTAGTGAAACATCTTATGTCTCAAGGTGACGAGCGTAAATGTAGTGCCGCACAGAGTTTTTGGGTTTTTCAAGAATCCTGAGCGGCACTGCATTGTATTGGCAAAGCGTATCAATTACCATCAGCTGAAAGTCCTGCTCGTCCCTTACTGTCATAAAAAAAATGTTTAAGTACTTACGTACGTACTTAGCTGACCTCTCGAAAGGAATATTCGTACCAAATTTCATGTCCCTACACCTTATAGTTCCAGAGAAATCATGATGAGTCAATACATAGGTGGAAATCTCTTATATACATATATACTAGCTGAGTCGACAGACGTATAATAATAATAATAATAAATAAAATACTGTTTTTTTTATGAATTGTCAATAATATTTCATAACATCAAGCATTATTTCGTAAATAAGCTCCCTGTTGTTATAATGAAATTGTTTCACGGCAGAACTGTCAGACCGTGCGTCTGTAAATTTTGTCATAGAAAATATGTCCATACAAAACAAATATTGAGATAAAAATAATTATAGGTCCCAAATCGAAATACAAACTATCCTATCTCTCAATTTGGACTAAACTGCACTCCATAAAGTAATCCCCATTAAAATCCGTTCATTACTTTAGGAGTCCATCGCGGACTTTAAAATGAAATATGATTTGACGAGTGAATTGTCTTTCATTTAGAAAGATACTTAACAATTATATCATGTACCTTTCGTTAGTTTCGGGAAACCGGTTTTTAGAGTTTCTTATACCTATCGATTTAGCACCATAACAAAATTGTATTTCGCAATGCAAATACTCATACCATTTAACTAACAAGTCGATTAAATCTCGAACAACTTTGTTCGATTAATATTATGAGTGTAATCAGAACAAAGAACTTGATAAAGCATGAAACACAGTGGTTCCAGTTAAACACCCACGTTTAATAGTAAACAAATGGTAGGGCACAGTTGGTTTAATGTTAACAGTGTTAATGAAAGTGAAACTCCCCACTTTTCAAACATTACCCGAAGGCATTACAGCTGGTTAAAGGGATCATAGATTTTAAGGTTTCATGCACAGCCATTTGCCGTTATTGGCTCTAAAATGTTAACATCGAGTAGTTTTCGCATTATAATGTTAAATTGAATTAAATGATCACAAATTATTTGCCTAACTTTGTTGTTTGAAAGTCACAAATTAGTTAGTTAATTAATTATTATTCCTCCTAATTAATAAAGTGGCGAACATTTTTAAAAACAGAATGCACTATGACAGACTCGTCCATGTCCAAGCCTTAACTCGTAACGGGCATAACAAATAAGGCAAGGGAACGACCCTCCCCACGACGTTGCCACAAGCAATCAGCGAGTAATGTTTTAGCATACTATAATCATGTTACCAATTAACCGAGAACATAATGAACTCCCAAATTGCATTCCGCTTTCACTGCAGCGTCTGGGAGGTCGTGTAAAATAAAAAATATTTCTATAATATGTAATTAATGATGCGAGCCTCTCGCAATAGAAAGTGACTGCTAAAAACTGTACAATTGAATTGTTAACAATTATTTTAAATGTTATTCAAGTGGGATTAAGATCGTTGGAGTCAGAAGATGATAGAAAACATTATTTTCAATCGAATTTAAGAATAATTTCCCATTCTGAAAGTCGTTTACAGCGTTGATTTTTTATGTGCATGTTACACGATTTCTCAGCATTTTGAGGACCAATTATTCTTATAGTAGTATGTGTTAATATCAAAGGTGATCCATTGATAAATAACCCTAAGGGTTATGTATATGTGGGTTACAAATGAAATCAAAGTCACTTTATTCATGAAAGAAATGAATGAATGTCAAAATTGTTCTTTTCTTTTAAACATTTACCAACACTTCGGAAAAGGTTGAGCCCCAATGGGAAGAAGTGGCAATAAACTCATAAGCCACTCTTTTAAATCAACATTTACAGCTTCATCGTTTTATAAATCATTTCAATTACAATATATGTAAAGTGATTTAACAAAAATACTCAAACGTCAAATACTTAATGCCTTACACGTGTAAGTCAAAAAAGTTAAATATATAATATGTAATGTAATGTGTAAAATCAATAGTTTATTGAGTACAGTAGATGCACAAATCCATACACACCGTAAATAAATAAATACGAGCATTTCATTAGCGATTATAAAAAATATAATAACTTTAATTTTAAAAACATGAAGAAGAGTTTCTGGTAACAGGATCATCATCTAGTTAAAATAGATAAGAAGGTGGCAGATTATCTAGATATTTTCACACCCGCAACAACGGTAGTAGCTTAGGAAGTTTTGGCTATAATATTCATACCTTGTTATGTTTCTTTGAGCATAATTTTATTGATCCAACAATTTAAGTCTACCAGTAAGTCAACTAACTTTATAAATTGAAATTTAAATATTTGTACTCAAAATAGGATTCAAAATCTCTTATTGGGCGTCAGAAACTACCAACCATTCGAAATAGACTGCCTCAAACCTGAGAAGATCAGGCACAAGATACTCAGCGGGCTTTTTTTTTTATAAAAATATGGATTACGATGTGATATCGTACAATAAACATTTACAATTAAAGAGCCTGAGGGTGTGTGCTTCATTCCAAGTCTGTGGTATCATTAAGAAAATTGTTTATATAATAACCTTTCCCACACAAACGTTTTTAAACAATCCTTTTAAATTTCGTAACACATTTATGCACATCGCCCAATAAAAGACTTACTAACTCGATTTAACCGAGTAGTAAGCACAACAAATTAGTTTTTGTGCCTCGTGTTAACATTATGATTATCACAGTTTCTAGAAAATTTAATGTACTCATGAACATATTATCGAACATTATCTAGAAGAAAAAGAGAAGCAACAGTCAAAATGTTTATATCTTTAAATTTATCTCTTAATGATTCATTCTTATACGTACCTGAAACATAATAGAAAATAAACACTAAATCTCCACTTAAGTGCTGAACGACAAAAATATCAGTACTGACAACAACTGCACGAAATAGCTCCATAAAAGGTAACGCAGTCGTAAAAATTAGTTCCACCCCTCAGTTATTACCATCAGTGATTTGTTCGAAAGCGAAACGGTCTCACTTTCCTTTCGAACACACATATAGGTTTGTAAATTCACTTTCGTGACCTTGCAAGGGCTTAATAACATGCTGTCTTGAAAAAGTAAAAGTTATTGCCTTAGGCATAAAACATTAGTACGAAATGTTCCGTTTTGTAGCGTCTGCTATCACGCAAGCCTACAACGTTCAGTTTAAAAAGTATGCTTTCTGTGATTTGCAAATTAGATTATGTTTGCAAGAGTTGGATGTAGTTAAAACTCTTTTCTATGACGGTAGAGTTATACTATCACTTTATGAGTGTGAAACAAGATGAGGTTTTTTGTAAATAACGAGCCTTCTTCTCGTAACTTCATCAGCGTGATATTTGGATATACCGCAGATTTATAATTTCGTATAATATGTCTCGTTTGACTGACTAATAGATGGAGTAACATGCAAATCAACGACATGGAAGGGACGAGAAATAAAAATATTGGCAGACTAAATAGACGGTGGAATGATGATCTTAATCAGATTGCGGACAAAGGCTTCGCTCGAGCGAGTGGAAATATGGAAGGAAATCGAACAGACCTTCGAGGGGGATAAGATGAAACCGACTAGCAGTATTAACTTCTATAATGCTACTAGCATAAAATACATACACACACATACTCACGCCTTGTTCCCGTCGGGGTAGGCAGAGACTATAGAATGCTACTTCATTACTCTTTTCATACATGCTCGTTGGTTCCGGGTTCTGATGGTATAAAATATTAATTATATTGCAAGCTTTTAGCCGATATTGAATACTAAATAGCTTATTATTATACTTGTTATTACAATATAATCATATTTCCTACATTTATATATAAAATATTTAAAAAATCTATTTTTTGAATATAAACTAGAATCACGACCATTCCGCCGGTGGTTAGGGCGACAGACAGATATGCGTTCCGTCCTTAAAACCGCTAACTTTGTGTCTAACCCTTTATCCGGTTCTTTAGCGAGAGCCTCTTTAGATGATCAGGTCGAGGCCCTTTGCTAAAAGACCGTTTGCGGAAACGACTTTCGCGACAATTATTGTTGAATCAACATCCCACATGTTACTGACTTCGTATGCTGTCTGGGTATCTCGACAATTTGTCTATATCAGATTATCATCATCATCATCACACGGAACGGTGATATCAACAATAAGTGTCCGACGCTCTAACTGATCTACCAACACAATATCAGGCTTATTAGCAATGATAGTTCTGTCCGTGATGATAGATCGGTCCCAGTAGAACTGATATTACATTAAGTATCGGCATATAAAATCCTTTTTTATCAATCGATGCAAGCAGCATTTTGATAAGCCCGTATTTCCAGCTAATATAATAATCTAATCTTCCTCTAGCATTTGAAATATTGGTCTCACAATTTCTGTTCGATAGTAAATCATGTTTTAATACATTCCGGCGACAAAGCTACGATTTGCAAATTAGGCGTAAAATACTAACTGCACTATTTGGTTTTTGTCAAATCAAAGTGAAAGTATGAAATCATAGATTAAGGATTGGTCTCCGCTGCGCTCCAACTTGATACCGCAGGCAAAGCGGCAACTAATACTACGCCAAAGTGCAGTCTTCTGCGTGGTTCGTTCTTCAAATCAAAGTTTTTATCACGAAAGCGTTTAAACATGACATTGAATTATGCAACACAGATATTGCGAGCTGTTTCTGCCGCTTTAGTTCTGTATTCAAAAATCACTCGATTTTTCAAAGTATCCATCTTTCTTGTCTGAGCTGAATAAACACAATTTTTAAAAGAAGAACTACGTTGGTACCATGTGAAAAAAGTTTCACTCAAAAATCTCAAACCATGAAGTTTCTATGTACCTATTAAAATAAAACGGCAATTTCATAGTTTAAACCCTAATTTTCAACTTACATACAACAACAGATCATGGGATCGTGGATCAATATTGTTATTGTTCATAGGAATAACAAAACACAATGTATTGAGATGACCCTGAAGCCAAACACAAACTGAAACTAAATCGGTGACTCCACAAACGGAAACTGGTAAAAGTTTGTGTATCAGTGTGTATTACAAAGTTATTGGTCAACTTTCCAGCAGAATTGTATATTGTTCAAATGATTGAATTGAATTTCTTATTGAATAAGATTTTTGTTATGAAAATAAGGAACGCTTACACATTACTGCTTCACGGCAGGATAGGCGCCGTTGTGGTACCCATAATCTAGCCGGCATCCTGTGCAAAGGAGCCTCCCACTGGAACCTTTTTATTGTTTGCTGTTTATGAATTGATTTGATTTGAGAGTATAACAGGTAACTCGGTAATTGAGGAAAATTATTTCTTAAATAAAATTGTATGTCCTGTTTTCTTAAAAATATAATCTCATTGGAGACATTAATTATTGAAAAAGCTAAAATATTAGTATTTTATTTATTACGTACAGAGCGTACGTCACCTAGTGTAACTATAAATACACCGGTATTTTACCAGTGGGAGGCTCCTTTGCACGGGAAGCCGGCTAGATTACGGGTACCACAACGGTGCCTATTTATGCCGTGAAGCAGTAATGTGTAAGCATTGCTATGTTTCGGTCTGAAGGGCGCCGTAGCTAGTGAAATTACTGGGTAAATGAGACTTAACATCTTATGTCTCAAGGTGATGAGCGCAGCTGTAGTGCCGCTCAGAATTTTTGGGGATTTTCTAGAATCCTGAGTAGCACTGCATTGTAATGGGCAGGGCATATCAATTACCATCAGCTGAACGTTCTGCTCGTCTCGTTCCTTATTTTCATAAAAAAAAACTTCCAACCAAAACTAATGCATCACTACTTATAGATATCACAAGAAATAGATATGGCGGTAACACTGCCTCGCATGAACAAACAGTTAGTTCTACTGCTAATTATATGTATTATCTTCACCCTTTTAAGTGTACCGTTGTCCATGTAAGTGTGTATAACAAAGTCTCCGTTCGTGCAGGTCTATTATTGCATGCCAGTTGAAAGTACAAAGTAAACTAAATAATAAATTTACATTTAAACATTAAATTTCTGCGTAAAAGTTACATTTTTCTGCAGTCCCCATGAAATCGAGATCTTGAAAGGTCTTGAAACGTCGGGTTAACTAAAGTAATAATAAAAATGTAATTTTTTCGCAAAAATCAAATGTCAAATAACCATCACCAAAGAAAATACAAAATGGTAAAGTTAAATAGTTTATTTAAAATACTTTTAAAAGATTAAAACGCGTATAATTGTAATTGTTTTTACAGTAGGTTAGGATCACATAATCTGCCAAAAGCCATCTGTCTCCAGCAAATACTATCTCCGAGGCAACAAATGGCGCTAAACTTCACAATGACAAATACTACCTCGGTTCCTGTTAACCGCAATCCCCCTGAAAACGTGCTCTGATAAAGTCACGAAACGTCAGGTTTAGTAAAATAATAGGTAATAAAAATGTAACCTTTACACTAAAACTTAATGTAGAAACACAGTTACAATTACACGCGTTTTAATTCTCGAAAAAGTGTTTTATTTAAATGTGTAACACTCGCGTTAATCAAAGAAAATACTAAAGTTAAATAGCATGAGTTAGAAAACAGTAGATGGAGCGACGACTAAAGCCTTGTAAATACCCCACTGACCGACTCCGTATGATTCTACACAGTTCCGTAAATCTTTCAGCCCGAGATATAAACGAGGATAGCATTGTGTTTATTGCGGTGCCACTTGCCAGTGAAAGGGCTTTGATAGCCCTTAACACTTGAGATTGAAATATTTCTAAAGTAACAACCAGCTGATTACTGAGAGTTACAACCTTCATGTGTGAATTTGTAGCACTTTCTCTGTTCTCAAGATTGTGATACGGTCAAAGAGTCTAGTATGATTGTGTTAGGGTAGAGCGCGCCTGCGGCCGGGACTGTCACTTCTAGGAGATATAGCGCTGATGCTAAAGGGCTTTGTAATGTAACTAGATACCGCACTACCAAAGAACAATAGCTTTTTTATTACGGCAACTATTAGATGTTTGTGTGAGCGGAATCTTTCAAATATTGTAACATACGCTTCGTGTTATTTTACGTTTAAATTAATGAAATACAAAATATTTACTGATGATATGTGATCCCAGTGTCATCATCACACATTGTTGAAGACTTGCTCGAGTACGCCCACTTGGGCATAGGATTAGTACCCGCACTTTACGACTACGCCTGCGGTATCTTGTTGGAGCGCAGCGGAGAATAATCCTAAATCTAAGGTTATTGGTATTGAGCGAGATATAACGTCAAAATTTATTGTTAACCTACTATCACCCGAGGCTAGCTTGCTAGTACAAACTAGACTCCCTTAATTATATGATATTTCGAGTTTTTATAAATAAACGAAATCTCTTATCAAAGAGAAATTTAAATATACTTACCACGCATTTTCAAGCATTTTCTTTTCGATGCCATAACTATTTTTCATCGAAAATTATGCTTTTTTGAAGGATATCGGAATTTGCTTGAGAACTACATTACGATTAATCCCGACTATAATAACTGAAATGTATAAAATAACTTAATAAAGATTTAATTTTATTAACCCCTTATGCGAACTTGACACCTTTAATATTAATAAAATACTACCTATTGATAATTAAGTCGGTGCCTTACCGCTTGGGTTGTTTTGTTCTCGACGAAGCTATCCCGCTCAAAGTCACGCATGGCGAGTGTAGGTATCAATTAAAAATCCGAACACAAGGTATAATTATATCATCCACATTAACAAAAATATTTTAATAATTACTACTAAATATTAGTAGGTTTATTATTCAAACAAAACAAATTATACCTATATTAACAATACTATGACTACATAAAATTAAAACTATCATTACGTGGAAGCGTACCAAGAATACTGACAGCATTACCGCATTGGATAGCAAGGCTGATGCGTTGACCGAAATAGCTGCCAGCGCTTGGGTTTCCAGTAGCCTTATTGAGGCGCGAAGATAGTATTTTGAACATTCTCCTCGCTTCTGGGCCCCAAGGGCCAAGTGTCTCGACACCAAACGGCACAAATATGTATGACTCACTGAGACCAACATATTATATTAAAACAAACAAAACAACAAAAATATTAAATTATTAAAACTTTCGTGAGTCCTTATTAAATTATTTATTAATCCGGCCTTACACATGTTTGATCGGTGTCGGTACCGACTAGTTACGGACCATTCCTTCGTACCTACACCGATCAATTTAACAAAAATATTCATAAAATAAAATCTACTGGGCAAATCTATGTCAAATTTTAATGAGACCAAATGGCAAACATTCTGCATCATACTAGAGATTAATCACGTAAATTGGATCATAAATCTCACCGTAATCGGTATGCAGACATAAAAAATTCCGATCGAATTGAGAACCTCCTCCTTTTTGAAGTCGGTTAATAAAAGCAAAAAAAATACTACCACATACAAAACAAACCTGTGATCTTTTATGAGAGACTAACTAACGTAGGTTCTTTTCCCAAAATTAATTACATACTGAAAGCACATTGGAACGTGGCCGAGGAGAATCAAACCTAAGGCACTGTGGAGAGAGTTAATGATTCCACCTATTGCGCCATCTACGCTTCACAGGCTTACTTTAGACCTATGTAAATATTTAACAAATTGTGATCCTCTTTAGGTAAAAGCCTCCACAATCTCTTTCGAGATCCCTTAATAGCAGCATAAATTTAATACAGCTTTTATAATAAGTATTTTATGTAATACTTACGATATAATACAAAGGCAATGAAAAAAAAGTGTGTGTGTGTACTTATGCATGCATGCAAGAAGTTATACTTCTTTGTTTATATATTCTACATTTTTACAAAGAACAATTTTGTAAAAATGTAAAGATCGCTTTGACTATAAATTATTAAATTATGAATACGGCTGTATGGGCTAGAACCCTTTGCCTGTCATAATAATGGACGAAGAAACCAAAAGAAATAACGAATGAAAACGTCAGAAAATTTTAGGAACCAACTTCAACCTGTTACTATAGTGTTACAGTGATGCGTGCGCATCTTAAAATTTTACTTTCATCTTTTTTTCATAACGCGTAAAGAAGTATAACTTCAATAATCATAAGCGAAGGATTTTCGTAAATAACCTCGGTGTAAGGTTATCATAAACACGATTGCTCGCTACCAAGCTACGTGCTCATACTATCTAATACGTGGCTGAGATTTCATCTGAGATGCTCCAATTTTTTTCCATTTAGATGGCAATTTAAGCTATTTTCTGTGCAAAATGATAATATTATTTAGTACAAACGTACACGTTTCTTTAAAAATATTGTGAATGTGATATTATTTGAATTTGCACATTATACATACCTAGCGATTCCCTGCGAGATCGAATCAGAAATGAGGTGATCCGTAGGAGAACCAAAGTAACCGACATAGTCCAAACGATTGCGAAACTGAAGTGGCAGTGGGTAGAGCACATAGTTCGACGGACAGATGGCCGTTGGGGCAGTAAAGTCCTCGAATGGCGACCACGTACCGGAAGACGCAGTGTTGGTAGGCCCCCCACAAGATGGACCGACGATCTGGTCAAGATCGCCGGAATACGTTGAATGAAGGCAGCGCAGGACCGATTGTCGTGGAAATCTTTGCTGGAGGCCTTTGTCCAGCAGTGGAAGTCTTCCGGCTGATGGTGATGATGACGATGATGACATACCTAGCGAGTATGTTGGCAAAATTAAGTCAAAGCCATTGATTAAATTGTATGGGATGTTTCTTGCTAACTTCCTACTGAAGGTTTGACCCCTAATAGGGGATTTTTTTGAAGAGAAATTATTTCACATTTGAATTTGTTACTTTTTATATATGAATGGGGCCAATCGGGTAAGAGGCTCACGCAATGGCGAAGCTTGGATAGTGTTATAAGGGGGCGTAGACAAACCAAGAATATCATTATCTAAAGTAAATGCGAATCAAGATTCGACAATTCATAGTGAATCGTATGAAATTTGCCTGACATTAAAATGAACTTTGTATTTGTTTTTTAATAGGCTACCTGGGGGGGGGGGGCTGACTAGGGTAGTCTATAATAGAAAAAAGGTTCTACTGCTTGGAACCTACAATATGAAATATTAATGTAAATCAAAGTGTTTAAACCAAATTTTTCATATAAGTTATTGCTTTTAAACCTAAGTAGAGATAGCAGATACAATATTTTCCTTTTAAAAATTTGTCGTAATTTAATTAGTGAAAAGTAAATGAGGAAAATGACTTACAACAAATTTACAAATCTATCTTAGAAATGGGTACTTGATGAATTATAAATTTTATTCATCGAAAAACTCACTAAAACACACCTTCACACTTCTTTTTCTCTTTAAATTTACGACGACTTCCGAATAGGTTGAGCTTTTAGTGAGAAGAAGTGGCAAGAAACTCATTGCCACTCTTTTAAATCAAAATTTATATTATGTAAACAACAAGAAAAAAAACAGTAAATGTAAGCAAAAACAAGAGTTATTGAGTACAGTAGAGCATCAATCCGTAAATAAAAAAGGTTTTATGCGTTTTTTATATGTGACTCTAAAAATATATTAATTTTAATTATAAAAACATGAAGCAGAGTTTGTGGTAACAGGATCATCCAACCACCACAAGTAGCCCGTTCATGAGCATGACGCATGAACCAGCCATCGCCTCCGTCGACCATATGTTAGGGAAGGGGACAACCTGCTCTACGTCGCCGCCACAGGTTAGTGACATTTATGCGAGAATGACGAAGCCTTTCTCGAAAAAAACCAAATAACAAAAAATGTTCATCTGCAAATTATGAAATACTCACTAAATACCTCAACTTATATTATATATTGTATTTAATATATATTATATTATATTTAATAATTATTAATAGTATATTTTTATTAAAAGAAAATTAAAGCTCAAATCCATAAGGAAATTCAATACCAAGCTTTATTATCATTTACTTGTACATTGTAATAAGATTGTTCTATAAGATTTCGTTTAATTAGGCTCTGAAACTGTAGAGAAACATTTCCATTATATTTTCAGGAAGTTTATCATAAAACCTAACGCGATTGCCGATAAATGACTTGTCTAGTTTACTTATGACATATATGTCATGCCACTTCTAGGCTATAAGTATACTAGCTTTTACCCACAACTTTGTCCGCGTGGAATAGTTACTTTGGGCAGAAGTATTTATTTTTTGATATACTTTGCAAATAATACACATACAAACTGCCTTTTATCCCTTGTCAATGCGGACAGTCTCTTTAATAATATTCCCCTGCGAACTTTAAGCTCCTACTTCATCTCCAAGTAAGTCAAAGTTTGAAAAATGCTTGATCAAAATTAATTACTTCATAACAAATGCTTAAACACAAAGTTTTATCGTAGTGTCATCTTCGGTAATGACGAACTTCCATAAAAACTTTCATTCCCTATCCTCAGCCCCTCCATTAATTTTTTTTGCAATAAATTTAGGCGTGATCATTGAAAATCATTGGTTTAGGCGTGAAAGCGTAACAAACAAATTGACATTTACGAGTATAATATTAGTAGGGATGTCATGGGATGTTAAATAAATGTTTAACTGAATTGAATGCGTAATGATACATAACACTTGCTTGAACTTTAGTAACCGGTTCTAGAATTAATGTTTCTGATCATAATCAGAATTATCAGAAGCATTAAATCGTTTAATAATTATATTGCCCAGTAGTGTTAGCTTGCCTGTAGCAGTCATACAAGATCTTAATTATTTATAACGTTCATTAAGGGATTTAATATTTAAGTCAGCTGATTAATCCACTGAATTAATTACTGGCTATTTAATACTTCTAATTTCTTCCGCGTACTTTTAATAAAAGACGAAGTAAACCGAATGTATAAGGCAACTACGGTTTGCGATTATTGCCACATGACAAAAGCGAAAACTTCATCAATGCGAGGTGAATAACACGAAATAACTATATTCTATTCATCCATTTCAGCTGGAAGACGTTCACTGCTGGACAAACGCCTCCCCCAAACATCGCCATGACGTGTTCATGATCTTGACCAGATCGTCAGTCCATCTTATCTTGGGCCTACAAACACTACATCTTCCGGTACGTGGTCGCCATTCAAGGCCGCCCTAACGGCCATCTGTCCGTCGGGATATGTGCTCTGCCCAAAGTGCCTCTCAAAGTGACGTTCACTATAAATTGCGATGCCGCTCAAAATGTTGTGTTTATCAAAAATCCTATGCGGCTGAATTGTAATTAGCAAGGCCTTTCTTGACTCGAAGGAACGCTTATATTATATTCTTGATAATGTTATATTGTATGTACATAGATACGTAAGTAAATTTGCTAGAAACTGTCATAACCATAATGTTAATACGATGAACAAACATAAACTCATTATTAATACTCCTCCGCTAAGTCGAGTTACTAAATATATTTTGGGGCGATGTATATGCTTTTACAACAAGGTCCCAGAATATGCATAAAACACAATTTTATTACGGAATAAAAACGTGTATGTGGTAAAGGTTACTATAACTAATAACAAAAATGACTTTCTTAATGATACTACAGATTAGAAATGGAACGACCGCCTTTAGGCTATTATATAATAAATTTTATTGTACGATATTACTTTGTAACATATTTTTATCAAAAAAAAGTAGCCCGCTGAGTTTTCTGTGCCCTTTCCTCTCAGTTCTGAGGCATACCTTTTCGTATTGATGATAGTTTGTGACTTTCGATTAGTGATTTCATATCCTATTTGGAACAGATTTTTTAAAAATTTTAATCCTAGTGTGACAGCTCAGTTTGATCCAATACCCATAAATTTTCATTTCTGAAATAGTATTATAACGAATGGTATAATAGGTCTTAGCTGAAAGTCGTGGCCAAGCTCAAAGCGTGAAAGTGTTGAAGAAGGTGCTTACTGTAATATTGCTCACCGGTGCGGGCGGGCTCTGACAGCGCCAGCACCATCAGCGTCCACCACCATGACATCACAACCACACCTGAAACAACAACGACAATTATACATACTGCGGCATTATGTTACCCTGGTACTTTGTGCTCTATTTACGTTACGTATCACTAAATATTATAAAACAAAGTTCTCCACCGCGTCTGTGTGTCTGTCGATTTTCATCCTGTTTTCACCAATGGATAGCGTGGTTCTCAAGGAAGGTTTTAGTATATAATATATTAAGTTTTTTTTATTCATTTTTGTGTGTATTAACGATATTTATTGGAGATGTCGAAAAAATAAGCCGTCGGGAGCTTTCAACGAAAATGCTGCTTAAAAACCCTTTGAGATATATATAGGTCTACAGAAAAGTCCGAGATTGCATATGTATATCTCCTAAGGAAAACATACTATATTCATGTTAAAACTTTTAAAAAATGGCAATTATAAAGCGGTAATCTAATATATAAAATTCTCGTGTCATGGTGTTAAACATTGAACTCCTCGGAGGAGTAGCTTGACCGATTCTCATGAAATTTTGAGTGCATATTGGGTAGGTCTGAGAATCGGACAACATCTATTTTTCATCCCCCTAAGGGTGGTCTAATTTTTTTGACATTTTTTTTTAAATTTGTTTGATTATGAGTCAGCATTATTATTAAAAATACATACAACTTCAAATTTTCACCCATCTACGATCAACAGTTACTTTTGTATATATATACTATAATAATACTCAAGTATGATATTAATCCTTATCATTTTATTACTACATGTTATAAAATCGCTCAGAAATACGTTTTTGTTTCATTTTTGACTCATAAACTTTGATTACACATTTTCGATGGCTTTAGAATACATTATTCCTGTACACTTACATCATCTTCTATTGATAGAACAGCGTCTGTCGGGTAATCTAGTTGAATATAAATTAAATAGTAAAATTGAACGAATACCTAAGCATTCTGATATATTGTTATGATTTCCTGGTACAATTACTAATAATTAATCCAGAAAATAACTTGCAAGGTAAATTAAATAAATCATAAAATGATTACAAAATTATAGTTGAACTACGAACGTAATAATTGCTAAGAGAAAACTTGTATAATGTATACAAAAAAATGCTCAATTAATTAACAATAACATGATGAGTATAATAAACACTTTCCTAAAAGTCTGAAGTCGGAAAATGATGCACTAGTCGTAATTATAACGAGTAGAGTTTAATAGGTTATGACACCCTGTTACAATATTTTTTGTCAGAGAAGATTGTACTGGGAATATCAATGATATTTAAAAGTAAACTACTTTTAATAATTAAATCTAAAAAGAAAATTAACTGAAGGAGTTTTAATTTGGTTTTGACAAATATTATTTCATGATATTACCTCACGTGTCACGTCTCTCTCCTTGGAAAAGTTTAAATGAGTTGAAAAACAAATGAAAACTAAAATGCGAAGTGTCAAGTCTATAATTGTCTAGAGGGTTTATAAAGTTTGTTCTTCAAAGTCGTTAGGAAATAATTTTTATTCAATCTATAGCGTACTGTCTAAATACTTAGATGCGTTACATAATACGCCTTCCTTCCTACATATTGTAAATATAATTGGATCGCCGCCCATTAATATTACCACTAAGATATATTTTAAACAAAAATGTTATTTTTGGGTTTAGTTTAGATTCCTGCTATGATCTGCATATTATTATTACACTTTAATTAAATTTAAAGAAAAACATTATCAAATCACCCACCATAGGAGTGATGATTTGAAAAAATGTACAAGGTAAATAAGAAATTAATAATATAATAATAATAATAAAGCCTTTTATTCAACTTAAAAAGAATACAATTTTATTTTATATCTAATTAATATAAAATCCAGTCTTCAGCCGTTTTCCAATTGGCATAGGTCTACTCCAAACTTTTCCACTCTTTCGCAAATTTGGCAAGGTCCCATCTTTGGCGGGGTCTTCCCCTGTTTCTTATACCATTTCCTAGGATACCATTCTGTGCCTTTTTGTTCCACTTCTCCTTCCCTCTACTCATATGCCCAGTCCACAAATAAGAAATTATTGCTCTCAAAATATTTTCTCGATAAACCAATATTAGCTAAAGTTCTTATAGTTTTCCTGTAGACTCAATGAATACGGGAATAAACTTTATTTAACCTATGCTTAATCCAAACCCCAATTAAAAGTTGAAGAGTTACAGTTTTTTAAACAAGAGAATCGTTAATTAACAACTCGGGGATTCAAGTTTAGAACTGTGGAATAAAATAAAGGGAAAAAGTTGCTCACGAAATTGATACTGTCTTTACACACACTGACTTTATTTTCGTATTTGTGCACACGGCGGGACGTGGAACTTTCTTTATTTTCAAGGCCAATTTAATAATACAAAATAAAAATGATATGTCATATTTCATCTTATACTATATATAAAATTCTCGTGTCACGTTGTTTGTTGCCAAACTCCTCCGAAACGGCTAAACCGATTTGTATGAAATTTGAGTGCATATTGGGTACGCCTGAGAATCAGCCAAAATCTATTTATGCCTCTAAATGATAAGGGTGACTCACCTCTAAATATATTTTTTAATATTTTGTCAAAAAAAAATAATTTTAATATCAGCATTAAAAAAACATACAACTTAAAATTTTCCCCCGTCTACGATCTACACCTATTTTTGTATCGCGATTTTTATATTATTCTGTTCCATCCACAGATACGCAATAGAGTTGCAAGATAGCAATTGAATATAATAATTATTGTAGTACGATTAATTTTATGTACGATATACGATATTCAGTACGTCTAAGAATCGGCTATAATCTGTTTTTTATACCGCAAAAATGTTAATTATTGAATTTTTTTACTATCAATTTATATGACAATTCAACGTTTGCTGGGTCAGCTAGTAAAGTAATAAAATTTACAATGTATATGGTTACTATGGCTAACATTGCTCTGTCTCACGACGTCTTAACTCCAACCAGTGTTACATAGCCGACAGTGACAGCTCAGGCGAACCCACAAAATAAAACGCTCGAGTCGGCTCCAATAGACAAGGACCGCGATCAGTCATTAATCTTGTATATCACACTTATAATAATAACATCTTATGTTAATGTAATTTTTTTATGAAAATAACATTGCAGTGCCGTTCAATATTCTTGAAAAACCCAAAAGTTCTGAGCGGCATTACAATTGCGCTCGTCACCTTGAGACATAAGATGCTAAGTCTCATTTGCCCAGTAATTTCACTAGCGGCGCCCGTCAGACCGAAACACAGTAATGTTTACACATTACTGTTTCACGGCAGAAATAAGCGCCGTTGTGGTACCCATAATCTAGGCGGCTTCCTGTGCAAAAGAGCCTCCCACTGGTTAATAACATGTCAATACATAGATATTTCAGTGAAGTTTTCATTTCGTCCCCACTTCATTGAAGTTATGATTGAGTTGAATTTGATAGTAATTCTTGTTGGAAAGCTAACGCCTTACGCTTTTTAAAAGCAAATTGTAACGTAATAACGTACAATATAATAATGATAAGATGGTTCTTAAATATTTCTAAATGAAACAGAGGCCATGTTACTCATATATAATATACAATTCCATTGGGGAAAGTATTTTTATCACTATATCTAACAAAAATGTGTAAATGTGTATGTGTGTGTGTACTTACGTATATATAAGTTAATCTTCTTTGGCGTAATAAAAGAAAAGTCCTTAAAAATATTCCTAATGCTATTTTACGTTTGTAGAAAAGACAATATTGTAATAAAGAAGGTATTTAATACAACCAATGAAAATATTATTATGCCGCATAATTTAGTTAAATAATGTGTAATTAAATATCATTCAATTATTTTTATACTATTTGATTTTTTTTAAACATGTATATAAGTCGAAATCATATATTTAAACTAGCGGACCTGACAGTTGTCCTGTGCATTCGTGTTAAATTTGAAAAATCGGTCCAGACGTTAGGAGATTACTAACATACACAAGAGAATTATATCTGCACTGAATTGAGAATCTAAAAATCAACATAATCGGTTCAGCCATTCAGGAGGTAGTTCAATTCTGACTCTAAGCCATCCCCGAATCCACTTGAACACACACAGAAAAATTCATTCAAATCGGTCCAGCTGTTTAGGAGGAGTTCACTGTCAACACACGTACAGAAGAATTACCTATATATATAAAGATTTATATCATTCTCGTCCATTGGGTGTCGTTCAGTAAACATTGGAGTTAAAAGAAAGAGGCTTGGTAGCTGACGTTTGATATAAATGGTCTAATTGACCAGCTAACCACAAGGTGTCGAATTGGTGTGACGGTATGCGCACGGTGTGCTAACGCATCAAAAGAAGTAATACTTATAAAATAAATAATAAATTATCCCTTACCGATACCAAAGCGTCTAGTAATGATAAACTATTCTCATCACTATCACAGTATTTATTAAGATAATTAAATAAATTACTGAATATTAATAGTTGTAAGTCAAACACAAGTATTCCTAGGCTCGCTTAACAAGCAATTATAGATAATCACAAAACACCTCAGGAGATTTATTTCAGCGTATTCAGATGCCTATATTTCTCAGCCACTTAACGTATCGGCTCTCTGCTTATAACAGCCGATCGATAAAGTTGCTTTCCAAGCTGCGAATGTAGAATACTTACAGCCGGTAAGTTTGATAACGTCGGATTTATTTCACATATCTAGGTCGTTGTAAGTGGGTGAAAACATTGATGGTTTTATGGCCGTTTTGCGTGATGTACTCGTGTTAGAAAAGTGCTTTTAAAATGTTAGAATGAAGGAGTAATGGTGGCTACGGAGATAACAGTAATTAAGCTAGTTTTTTCAGGCCAGGATCATTTCAACGTTTCACTGGTTTCACTGGTATATCAACTGCCTATCTAAAGGTTTTTTGTGGTTTCACTTCTTTGGCGCATTAGGGAAAAATTATATTACGATTAACCGTCACGCAAATTCGACACCCTGACGTCAGCTGGTCAACTAAACCATTTGTATCATATGTCAGCTACCAAGCCTCTTGTAACTCATATGCCTACTGAACCACAACCAATGGACGATTAAATACATTTCAATATATATAATATCAATTTATTATTTACAAGTTTTAAAACAAATAAATATTTCTCTCCAAATGCATAAAAATAATTTAATGATATTTAATTGCGCGTTATTTAACTAAATTGTTTGTATTTAATTCCTTTCTTTATTACAATATTGCTTTTTCTTCAAACGTAAAATAACACGAGGAATATTTTTTTTAAGGATTTTTGTTTTATTCCGCCAAAGAAGATTATCTTCTTGCGTGCGTCAATTATCTATATTAATCTATTTCTTAATCTATTTCTCATTTTGGTTTGTCTGCAGACAGGTCTTGTACAGTAAGTATATAATCTATACATAAAATCAAATTGTATGATGTCCCAAACTGTACAGTGAAAAATTTTGAAAAGCAAGAAATAAGTAACAGAACACAAAAAAAACATTATTTGAAATTTTTGCCTGGTTCTCAATAACTCCAGTCAAATTGAAGTTACAGATGAATATGTTGTTTTTCTTCGAATAATATTTCGTGATTGTTAAATTAAATTGAATAAAAATATCTAATGAAACCCCATAGCGTGGAGTGTAGTGGCGGGTTCATAGCGCAGTGCTGTGCGGAGGACAGCGAAGAAAGTCACGGCCACAGCTAGTCTTAAATATTTCATGAGCTGAATCACACATATACAGTACAGTTACTTACACTTTTACTATAATAATTGTAGTAAGTCTTTGATTTGATAGACGTGTAGGTACTGTATCATACCAAATCAAGGTTGTCACATAACTGCTTAATATTACCACAAATTGTAAAAAAAATATAAGGCTTCCGATCTTGCTTTTTACTTGATTTACTTCCACTATCTAGTAAAAGGGAATTTAGGGGCCACGCCACAAACAGGTTCACTACTAGTTTCAATAGACACATCCAAAAACTGACATATTCTCGATACATTGTTTTTGAAAAAAAATAGTTCATAATCTTACTGTGATTGTACACGGTCATATGTTATTAAGTAAAATGCTTAGATATTTTTTAATATGAAGATATTTCAACAAAATATATCAAGGTGTTTTAAGTAGTGTTTATGTATAGTTTTTTGGCAGCTTAAATAGCTTTTCTAGCGTAACCCATCTCAAGTGGTTTAAAGAAACCACACATTCTAAATTGACAGTTTCTAACATTTCACATAACTCTCAACGGAAAAAGGAAAGAAAAAAGTTGCAAAATAATTTAATATCATACCGGAACTATGTCAAAGTGTACTTACGCACGGGAAAAGCCATTTCCTCTCTTTGAAAGGGCCTCCGAGTCCCTTTATAATGAAAATGACATTTTCTTCAATGAAACTTTGATATCAAAAACTTTTGCGAGTAAAAAGGACATTATGTTAAGAATGAAGTTAGAATACCTTTAAGGACATTTTGTAACAGGGGGATGATTGGTTATTTATCTTTTCTACGTAACTTTGCGTTGCTTTCCTTTACAACCTTTCTTACGCCAGTTAATGCAATTCAATCGTTTCTGAAACAAATAGCGCTCTTAGAGATACATAGAGAACAGAATATTAATTCTCCCTCTTTAAAAAAAAAACATTATTGAATAAATCTGAAAATGCATGGCTTGATCACAAATTTAGGTATAGCGTATGTAATCCCTTTCACCTAAATTACATATAGAAGAGACCAAATCAAATCAAGTCATTTATTTACATTATATTTTTTTATAACAATACTTTACCCGTGCGAGGCTCCGTTTACACAGGATGCCGGTTAGATTATGGGTACCACAATAGCGCCTTTTTCTATCGTGTAACAGTAATGTGTAAGCATTATTGTGTTTCGGTTTGAAGGGCGCCGTAGCTGATGAAATTACTGGGGAAATGAGAACTAACGTATTGTCTCAAGGTGACAAGCGCAATTGTAGTGCCACTCACAATATTTGAGTTCTTCAAGAATCCTGAGCGCATTGTCCTTTATTGTCATAAAAAATATAGGTGCTTACAATTTGCAGGGTGAACATGCAAAAATAATATTTTAATAATTCCATACCTAACTTAGCTCAAAACCATCTAAAAGCAATTTACGGAAGTACTTTATTATCTTTTTTTGAATTTAAAATATTGTCAATTAATTAATAAGAAATTGGTCTCTTGTAAAAGTTGTATAATACTTAAGAGTTTATCAAATTTAATTTTTAACGTCAATTGTTTCAAGTTAAACGAAAAAAACGAATCCCACACAAGTCTTTATTGTGTTTTTTCACTCAAAAGATTTTAATTAATCGTGTTTCGACTGTTTTAGTATCTATTTTAAATAATATATATATCATATATCAAATAACCTAATCTGTCAGTAGACATCGGAATGATAGAAAAAGTAGTTTAAAAAACTAAGAAAGAAGCTTTTGCTGAAAAGATAATGGTTGAAATTTAAAATTAGCATCAATTCCTACCGTATCGACGATAGATGAAAAAATTATATATTAACAAAAATCTTATTTTTCAAATTGAAAAATGGAATAATTTTCTCAAATTAATGTATTGTCATCTATGAAGTTTGGACGAAAACTGGCCGTTTAAAGTGGGCAAAATCGCGCCTAAATGAGTTGGTAACAAAGAAACATACAAACATGTGAAACTAATAAAAAGTGTGTAATAAATAGAAAATATTAAACAAAATTTTTAAAGTCATGCCTTTATTTATCACAAAAACTCAGATGCTCAATCAGAAATGTGCTAAACATATATGATAAGAAACTTTCGTAATAATAAAAGTGAAAGTGGCATGAGGTTTCATCACATGTGAAAGATGTCGCGTTACATGCTCGTGTATAGGTATATGCGAAGTACTACCATATCAATGTTTTGAAACGAGATACCAATAAAAAATCAGACTGTTGGTCCACGCAAAAGGCGGATTCATTGATTAAAATGATTTTTTAGTAACAAACGCAATTATCGCATTATTGTTGCATATCAGCTCGTGTACCTTATTGAGAAAATATTACTGAAATGAGAATTTATAATAGCTCTGAAGAAAGCGCGGCATGCAACATAAAATTCAATTTAATAATGAAAACGGCAATATATAAATAGTTTTGTTTTTCGCTCTTTGAAATGCTATAAACTGTTTTATAAAAATATTGACATACGTAATAATAATATAATATAATATTGACGCACTTTTTACACAAATTATCTTGCCCCAAGTTATAGCCTGTGTTATGGGTTACAAGACAATGATATATTTAATACAATATACTTACTTAAACATACATAAATTCATATAAACATACATAAATATATTTAAACATCCATGACTCGGAAACAAACATCCATATTCATCATATAAACGCTTGCACCTACCGGGATTCGAACCCGGGACCTCTAGCTTAGTAGGTAGGAACGCTAACTGTAATATAAAGTTAATCCCTATGTAGGAAAAATTTGGTACAAGACGTGATTTTATTAATAGGTTTTTATTATTTAATATAATATACACTGTATTTATATTGTACCAAAGTATATTTACAATATTATAAGAAAGAGATTAACTGATACTAGAGGCTATCTGATCGAAAGTAATGTTTTATTATAAAATAACAAAAAAAATACGTACTTACACTATTTAAATACTGACCAAAACGATGATATAATATTACGATTTTAAATGAAATAATAATCTCTTATGTATTCCAGCCCCTTTCGTGGCCGTACTGGTAAAAACGCTATAAAACTTCAATAAGGATTTTATTGGGAGAGTCAGACGAGGCACAATAAATATTGCGTAGTAAACATTCTTGCTTCAATTGGATTTTTGTCTTCGTTTTAATTTATATTAAAAGAGAAAAATCTGACCAATTTGTCTTGGGGTCGATATTATGTCGAGCGTCGGCTTTGGGTAGAACAAAAAACAAAAGGTAACTGGGGCTTATCACAAAGTCTGCAATGTCTGTGTGCCAGAAGGCTTTACCTCAACAATAGATAAGGGGCGGAATGGATGTTATGTAACCAATTAATTAATAGTATTTCAATTAATAAAATCGATATACAAGATTTTATATGAAATTTTTAACAGTTCACAAATTATATGGATGTGTTGTTTATCCACAGTGATATTTTGACTAAGTTACTTATAATATATTTATAAGTATTTTGTTATGTTTTTAAAGTGATAACACTCACTTCTAGGAGTAATACACAAATAAAGTTTGAAAAACAAAATTTTATGAACGATGCGGGGCTGGAACCCACGACCTCTGACGTTCCGTGCCAGTGCTCTCCCAACTGAGCTAACCGTTCGAGTGACTTATCGTCATAAAATCTTGTATACCTTGTTCAACTCTCAGGTTGTGGCTTCATCTACAGGATCTACTTTACAGTTGATAACCTGCTCAACCCCGATATTTGCATATTAGGAAATTGACTTGAGATTTCGCTCTTATAAATCTAAGCACGGAACGCCAGAGGTCGTGGGTTCGAGCCCCGCTAAGTTCATAAAATATTGTTTTTCAAATTTTATTTGAATATATTTATATAAAAAATGACGCATGAAGAAAAGGTTCGTTGGTTGGTTGTCTCGTTTTGTTATAGCACAATTGTATGAAAACCAGCCGAAAGTGTCGACTTTTTATTTTAATATCAATGTAGGTATAATAATTTAAATAAGATTTTATTACTGAACGTGTGGGTTTATATGTTGAGTTAAATATCAACTGAATTTACTCACAACAGTTTAAATAAATATTTGATTTGGATAATGTTGCATTTTAGAAGTAACCAGGGCTTCAAATCCACACTCCCTCTCGGGAACCAGAGCTCTTTAGACCACTTGGCCAACCTGACTTGAAAGTGTAGTTTAAATTAGTTATTCAACTTCACCCTTCCTCAGCGATAGATAGAGAAAAAAAAGTTTTGAGGCGATGTAATAAAACTTTTATAATCAGATACCGATTACATAGTACCATGGTTATCTACTTGTACATGTCAGTTACAACGACAAAGTTCTAAAACTATGTTGACTGTGCTAACCAATCTATGAAATTTCATTTTTATTTACCATCGAAATTCAATACTAGATTCTACATTCATTATTAGACGAAATAATAGTTTGGTATACCAGCTGTTCAACAATATATATTCTTCACGCGTCACTTTCTAAGCTATTCATCTGATCTTATGAATTGTACATAATAGTGCGTCTGAGACTGGGGTCACAAGTTAGTACATTAACGTTAAATTAACGTCTTAAAGATCGTTAGTGTTAACGTCATCAACGAAGACAGGCGTGCGAACTTCTAAGAGGGCTTAGAGAAAATGTGAACAGATTAATTGTACTTTGATTCGCGGGATTACTACAGGATTATATGTCATCAAAGCTTTGATATAAAGCTTACGATCGCGTCTTTTGCGAATGGACTTAATTCCTTTTATGATTTTGTAATGGTCCTGTATCATAAATTGACGTGACCAGTAGTCGAGTGGTAAGCCGTAAGCCTATATTGCAATTCCTTATACATGATATTATTTGCAGTCGAGTTTTACGGGCGAATTATTTTATTAATTAATTGCGACAACGCACCTCCGTTCAAAACACGATGTAAATGCTTGAGGGGTGAATTATAATTCTGATATAGTGAGTCAGAATGGATCTGCGGGCCTACCATGAACTCTTATTGTGATTCAATTGACAACCTAAAATGAACTGCTTTGCTATTACGAACCACGACGTGATTAGAGCTATCTAATTTAGGTTGACGTCAAATCAACAGCTGATTAAATCGCAATGATGTCAATTGAATTAAACCTATTTAGTTCGTCAATCATTCGTACCACGAGGTAATATTTCAAACCAAAACTGGATAGCTTATGTGTCAAAGTGAGCGATTCGAAAAAAGTTGCTATTTCCTTAGAGGAAAGTGAATCATGTTGTTAATAACTTTTAAAAAATAGTGAAAACATACAGAAAAGAAAATTTTTATTGATGAAGCTTGATATGAGAATGCTTTATTGGATTTTTTTGTGAAACAAAATACTGAAAATGTAAATACTAAAAACGAGGCAGTAAGGGCTATAACCTGTTCGCAAGAACGCGTACAATGTACTCTGTGCTCCTGTCAAATCAAACATCAATCGCGGACCACAGACAAATTTATTTAATTATTTAATATTGAAATTGTTATTCTTGATATTATAATATAAGGAAACTATTAGTAAAATATTTTATTGATGATAAAATATATTTTATTCTTAGTTACAAATCTTGAATATGTACATTAGAATTTTGTGTAGATACAATATTAGTATTATAGTAAATTTGATTCTATAAAAGTAACTATTGGTTAGCGTTAGAGAGGGGGATCCTGCCTACCGCTGCCGTATTCGTGAGAGAAAGGGAAACCAGACGGACTAGCGCCGTAACGCGTTACGTTACGAAGCTTTTTACCCTGCCATAAGAAGTTTTGTCTAGCAACTATAGAACAGATTGCGCATTGTTTGGGACAAATTGCGTGAAAATACTTCAATTTTATTATTAGCTATTAAAACACTAAAAAACACATTCACGAATAAATAATATAGCTGTACGCCATGAAATAAACGACGGTATACAAACACAATGTGAGTTTGAAACTTCAATTATCAACACAGCACGCGTATTTCACAGCAGTAACTGCAAATTGATTGAAGCGATGAATCAAATCACACAGTAATCAGTCGCACAGTATCAATCAAACGCTGGAAATGATCTATCATAGAGTGGAAACGCACTGGAAAATCTATGGCGTTTCGAATTGTTATTCATGTTAAATATACAGTCTGTGAGTCCGACTCGAAGGCAACCAGCGCTTAATGAACGCTGACGATTGAGCATCTATGACTTACTGGAAACGACCATTTATATAAAACGTCAAATTTTATATAAACTACAATTTAATTACTCATATTCATAGTTAATCTCTACGTCTAGAGAGAGCCACTTACTGCTTTGCAACAGGCCAGGTTTGCAAGACAGCTACGTGTTTCACTCACGATACGTCAGTCACTTTGTTATGGTGAAATAGAGATTAACTGTTCACCGCTATTTTTTGTACGTGTACACAGAAGTCACAGTCTATCAAGACGTATGAATTATCTAAGCTCGTGTCCTTGAAAACTATTAACAAAAAATACCAATTGCAAGCATATATTTTGAAAAATAAGATTTAAAAGTTAATGAATCTATCGATCAAATTTTAATATTTTGCCAATTAAAACAAAAAAATTACGAAACTCAATTACTCTACCTTTTTTATGACAGACTAATACGAAATAGTTAACTCAAGGAGTAATAACTACTTTTGAAATATTTTTTTAACATACCCACATTTAAAAAAACCCCTTTTCTGAAATTATAACGCGTTATATTACTTTGGGCATTTGAAATATTATTCGATATCCAATTACATATATATAATTCCATCCCTTGATTCCAATAATATTTAATGTAATAAAGACACGGTGTTTTTTTAAAACGTTGTTCCAAGCATAAATACTTTTAAGCAATAAATTTCATTGCATGATTATTGAAGCTCATAAATACAGTACGTAAAAGTATCTCCTACTAGCTCGTGCCCGCGACTTCGTCCGCGTAGATAAAGGGTTTTTAAAAATTATAAGCAAATTTGAAATTGAAGATTATCTCCAAGGAATATTGTTGTAGTAATTTCAGTTTATCACAAATCCTGCGGGAACCCGTGATTTTTCCGGGATAAAATGTAGCCTATGTCCTTTCCCAAGCTCTAGTCTACCACTGTAACAAATTTCATCAAAAATCGGTTCAGTAGCTCTAGCGTAAAAGCGTAACAAACTTACATTCACATTTATAATACTATTAGGGATAAGATAATTAATAATTATTTATTGCTATGGATAATAACGATATATCTGCCTATGTTTTAAAGGCCGAAAATTTGCACAGAAAACCGGCTAGATTCTGAATACCACAACGGCGCTTATTTCTGCCGTAAAGCAGTAATGTGTAAGCATTACTGTGTTTCGGTCTGAAGGGCGCCGAAGCTAGTGAAATTAATGGGCAAATGAGACTTAACATCTTATGTCTCAAGGTGACGAGCGCAGTTGTAGTGCCATTAAGAATTTTTGGGAGTTTTCATGAATCCTGAGCGGCACTTCATTGTAATAGACAGGGCGATCAATTACCATCAGCTGAACGTCCTGCTCGTCTTGTCCCTTATTTTCATTAAAAACAAATAGAGAAATATTATACATTTGCAATTAATGAAGTAATAAAATGAAACAGGTCACATACGGGGCCTCATTCTTAGTATTGCGTTTATTGCCATTATCCGTAACTCGGCTTGCTAGGGTAATTTCAGAGCGGTTAGCCGAGAAAATTAATTCACAATGATCGTAAAATAATCCCCGTTAGCAGCGGAGCGGAATGCCGAGAAATTAATAACGTATTGTTTATTTTCACAGGGAAATTATTACAGTGGGTTTTCTAAAAAAAAGCGGCCAAGTGCGTGTTGGACTCATGAAGGGTTCCGTAGCAGCAAGAAATATAATATAAAAGTTACATAGAAAGGAAAATGATATTCAAATCGGCTCTCATCATATGTACGCAAAGAAATCTACTTTCTAGATATCGTTCAAACCAATTTGGGGGGGGACATTTTACAGAAGTGTCTCTCGCGCAAACTAATCGCAAGAAGTTATTTTTTTTGGGCTTTTGTATTTTGAATTGAATTGGATTAAATATTTAACTATCGTCCATTGGCTGTGGTTCAGTAGACATTATTATTTGACGACCTGTATAGCCGAGAGGTTAGCGATCCTACCTACTAAGCTAGAGGTTCGAGAGAGAACACTACCGAGAAGCCTACAGTTTATTTTAGAAAAAAAAATCTACCAATCTGTACCATACATACCACCTTTGCAAAGTTCACGTGTGAAGGGTTCGACTCGCCCTTCACCGTTATTAATCCCTTCAAGTTTATGGCCTCTATTATTGGTATTTTATAGTCAGTAAGCAAAAATAAAGAATAGTAATTAAAAGTGATACATATAAAAGGCAAGAACCGCACAACTATGTAAGAATGTTTCGTAATAGTTACGATCACGATTAAACTTAACTGCATTGCAATAAAAGGATCTACTTTAAAGCACTTTTGATTCTATAGAATCACCTGAACAGCGACCATTACTGTTATCTCTTTAGGTTTGAAATGGGGTTAATTACTTTATTAATACATTCGCCCGACTTCGACTAGATTGATTTTATAGGTATGGTTTTCTGTTTGGATTTTGCTTGTAGAACGGCTTTCGCCATGGTCGCTGGGTAGTCGATTTTCTGGTATACCTAACACATAAATAGACGGCGGTTATCGAGTCATGGATGCCGTGAATGCTGGAGTTCCCCAAGGCTGTGTTATATCTCCTACACTCTTTCTTCTTCATATCAATGATATGTTGGACACTTCCTATTGATAATATGATATTTTCAAATTGTTCTCAGTTACCACCCCAAAAATATTTCTACGTTGAGAATCTCATCCTTTTTGAAGTCAGTGGAAAAGGCCATAATGATAATGATGAGCCTCGTTCTCCTCGTCAATGGCTGCAGAAAGATTAAAATTCATAATCCAACCCCACGGCAAGATGTTTCGGTAACCATAATCATACGCCCTACGAACACACGAGTTATTTTAATAAAACAAATGTAATTACATTATAAAAAGGTTATCTTATCTGTGATCAACTTCCTTCTGGATATTCGCACGTTTCAGGTTCATGTCTCCAGTCAAACCTGTTCCAGCGTTGATCAAACGATGCCGATGCATATAACACATTACTTATAGGTGCTAACAACACAGGAGGAAAACATGCTACGTTTATCCTCGACGATATTCTTAAATTTTGTTGAATTTTTTATTTAGTGTTACTTTTATTACATATTACTGAAACTCCACTGTCATTAATATGGCAAATTCCAAAAGGGTGCCAGCCCACAGACGAAAATATTTGTTTAAAGGGTTTCTTACAGCGCTAAGAAAAATATTTAAATAACAAAATATTAAGAGTTGCATTTTTATATTTACTTGAAATTTTTGTAGTGAAAAAATCACTCAAAAAAATCTTTAATTCACTGAGTATTGAATGAGACTGAGCTGTTCCGCTCGTTGTAACAATCGGCTTGTAACGGAGCAGAATCAGTCAGACCGAAATTTATTGTATATTATTAATGTTATCATTTTATAAATGTAGTACAAAAATAATTGTATTTCATTAAATATTGTATTGATGAAGTTTCCATTTCTGTCGTAGCTTTTTCCTCTCACAGCATCCTCTTTTAAAAGTGCTTTGAATTTGTTTACTGTTTGTCTCTTTCAAATTTCTAAGAGCAGATAAAACCCTATTTAAAATATTAATTGCTGTATTCAATTCAAAATGACAATGCGTTTTATTTTTCATTTATAGTTACTATTAAAATGCTATTATGTATAGCGATGCAAGCATAGATTCAGTAAGTAAGATACAAATATCTTACTTACTGAATCTATGCTTGCATCGCTACAAGATTACAAATACATATAACACATTTTTCCCGCCGGTGTGACGACACTCTAAGACAATAACTAATGTTTCATATCGCTTTTATCATGTAGTTTACATAGTAGTTAATATTGTAACAACCTGTCACAAGTTTAGTCCATAAGATTTACAATTTCCATTTGATTTTCTTGCAAGCATTGGTTTTACTTAAGTTTTTTTTGCGAGAAGAAATCGTAGCTATAATCTCTAGCGGACTTGACAATAATTGCTAACGATAAAATGATAGTTGGGTAAAGATGTGAGAATAGGAGTCTTTACCATCTCTAGTTTCATTACAATTTTACAAGAAAATAAATTTAAACATACAAAAAATCAAATGATATTTTTCGATTCTCCCGTTTACTTAAACACGTACGTTTCATAAGCTCTCGGCCATTATTAGTTTATATTATTTATAAATGTTATTTTTAAAATGGTTTTTTGTTGGTACAACATGACTTCTATGATTGCTCATCGAATTAAATGATTAAAAAACTTCTGATTACTGGTTTTGACAAAACGGATAGAATTATAACAGATTTTTTAAAATCAAAAGTGAAGTAACATTGCAATCTATTGACAGTATTTTGTCAAATAATTTGTAATCTATCTTCTTTCTGATACATAAAATTCTCGTGTCATGGTGTTAAACATTGAACTCCTCCGAAACGGCTTGACCGATTCTCATGAAATTTCGAGTGCATATTGGGTAGGTCTGAGAATCGGACAACATCTATTTTTCATCCCCCTAAATGTGGTCCCCACGAATTTTTTTTTGAATTTTTTTGATTTTTTTTTAATTTGTTTGATTATGAGTCAGCATTAAAAATACATACAACTTCAAAGTTTCACCCATCTACAATCAACAGTTACTTTTGTATCGCGATTTTAATGGCAATACAATGATTGCTGGGTCAGTTAGTAATATATATTATAAATTCAGTGTGTCATGGATGTTTAAATGTATTTATGTATGTTTAAGTAAGTATATTGTATTAAATATATCGTTGTCTTAACCCATAACACAGGCTTTATATGCCTAATTTGGGGCAAGATAATTTGTGTAAAAAGTGTGTCAAAGTGTGTCATTATTATCAAATATATATTATTAACCTAATATTATACAATCTTTTTAAGTTTATTTTTTTTTTCTTTAATTTCTTGCCATGAATCTCATGACAAATTACAACTTTAGTATGTTAAATCTCTAAGTAGTAGAAACCATTGTGAAATTGTTCTTTATGCACCACATAACCCTAAAAATATAAATAAATATTCAAGTATTGATAAAGCTCATTTTGTTTAATACTCTTTTAAACTATACTTTTTACTTGACTTTTATGTTAGCTAGCATAACTGATTACAAGTTAATATCGTTTTTACGACTTGAGCTTAAGTATGTGCCATAGCAACAACAATTTAAAATATCCAGTTTTGGTATGACACTCAGTAAAAAACTTAAATCATACATAATATTATGTGTAAGCGATAATCACAAGATAGTAACTTGTATTAAGGATTGGTCTCCGCTGCGCTCCAACTAGATACCGCAGGCGCAATCGCAAAGTGAGCCAACTAATACTACACCCAATTAGGCGTACTCGAGCCAGTCCCGAACAATATATGACATAGACGTGCCACATGATCTGTTGAACTTTGCTAATAATTGGAACTAAAAGTCCGGGTTGCGTAGTAAAACTTTGTGAAAATAATACTACAAGAAATAATAAAGACACCGGGATCGCACATCATCAGTAAGTAATTTGTATTTTACTAATGTCAATGTAAAATAACACGAAGCGTATTTTAATTTAAAATTTTAAAGATTTCATTGATTGTCAAGATGCCACGCACACAAGAATATAAGGTTGCTGTAATAAAAAAGCTATTGTTCTCAGGTAGTACGGTATGTAGTTGGAGCGCAGCGGAGACCAATCCTTAATCTAAGCACAGTGGATTAAATTTTAACAATAATTTTAAATGTCAATGTTCATCAATTAAACATGTTTAATTCTCGGGATTATCAAAGAAAATACTAGAATGAGAAGGCACAACGCAATGGCGAAAATAAGGAAAGCCCCGTCTGAAACTATATTACGTTGTAGTCACTGTAAAAGATCCACATGGTTTTTTTTTATGAGAATAAGGGACCGCTGTTAAGCAATAGACGATCAGAATGTTCTTCTGATGGTAATTGACACGCCCTGCCAATTACAATGCAGTGCCACTCAGGATTCTTGATAAACTCAAATATTTTGAGCGGCACTACAATTGCGCTCGTCACCTTGAGATATAAGAATATGTTAAGTCTCATTTGCCCAGTAATTTCACTAGTCACCCTTCAGACCGAGACACAGTAATGTTAACACATTACTGCTTCACGGCAGAAATAGGCGCCGTTGTGGTACCCATAATCTAGCTGTCATCCGGTGTAAATGAGCCTCCCACTGGTAAACATGGTTCTTGTTTAATGAAACAAACTATAAACTCGATTAAGTAAAAGATAATATTATAAAACCGCAAAGGTGAAATAATTTTATAAATATAAAAATACCGACACAGGTTAGATCAGAATTAAATTCGGGTCAATGCGCTTCAGAAACACTTTAGTGCAAACGATGTGTGAAGTATAGAAATAACGTTAACCTTTTGAGAAAAAATGGTAATATTTTAATTAATTTCATGTTAAAAATGTATTTATTTAATCGAAAAAGTTACCTAAGACACAGTCGACAAGTTCATGTGTCTACTGTGCCTAAGATATCTATATATATATTTCTGCTACTCATGCGAAAGTAATTTAGTAGAAAAAATTGGTAAATAAGTAGAACTCTGGACACCTGGACTCAACAAATTCTTTGAATTCATTTTGTATTACTTCTTCAGATTTTTTTTACATCATCATCATTTCAGCTGGAAGACGTCCACTGCTGGACAAAAGGCCTCCACCAAAGATCACAATGACGATCGTTCCTGCGCTGCCCTCATCCAACCAATTCCGGCGATCTTCCCTATCTTCACCAGATCGTCCGCCCGTCTTGTGGGGGGCCTACCAACACTACGTCTTCCGGTACGTGATCGCCATTCGAGGAATACAGCCCCAACTGCCATCTCCCCGTCAATCTATGTGCCCGGCCCACCGCCATTTGAGCTTCGCAACCATCTCCTTATTACTTATTCGCGGGGAAACTTCGAGAATAGCCCTCTCCATTTCCCTCCGAGCAACCATGCGGTTTTTCATTTTTTTGTACCTTTTAGTAAATTATCAAAATCGTGGAAACATCATTGGGTCCATCTTTGGCAAGTACGGACGATGTTGAAAGTTTTCATAATATAGGTTCTGTAGAATTAAAATAGTTTCTCAAGCCGTATGAATTCTTGCGTTATCCTGGAACAATAATGGTTAACATCGGTTTATGAGTCGGGGCTGCCTCACTTCGAGTTTCCCCATCATTGTTTGAAGCTCAGTACCATAGATATCGACTGTTTTTGCTTGACTATAAGTGAGGAAGCTGTAGTGAATTACACCATGAAGTGATAACCAAACAAATAACATTACACTTCTATAAGTAAATTTGTTTTAGGGCATTTAGGGCATAGACATCGCATTGGAAATTTGCATTTTTTACCCTTGACGGTGTGCATAATCAAAAGATGATCGGTTTAAATAATTTGTTAGCATTATCATAAATATTTTATGCATCGAATAGTAAGTGAGTACTTTTGCTACACCAGAGGAAGGAATAACGTTCCTTTTTTAAAAAGGTATGGCGGCAGTACCACGTACTGTCCCCCACGAACACCGAATACACAGTTATTTCTACTGAACGAGATATACTAATAAGTACATTGCTTACACGATACGTAAAGAAAATCTTTTACTATTACACGTCTTTACAGAGTATAAGACTTTATCCTACACTACATTCTTTGTGATACATTATATTTTTCCTACATCGTACACTTAACATTGTTTATTCGAGCTTCTATTTCGCAAACAGAAAGCTTTTAACCGCGTTCATTAAGTAACTGCTGAAAATAGCTGGCAAGAAACCAAAGCGATGTTCAACAAAACTAATTTATCCTGGATAATTTGCAGCAGTATTCCGGGATTTTTCTTGACTTTGTAATTCTAAAGTATTATTTTAAAAATATGATTCACCTTCATTCACAGTTTTATTGTAACGTAATTTTTTGAAGCTCGGTGGCTTTAATTTTAATTAGCGTACCGAACTCGCGACATGCAAAGATGTCGCGAGTCTCTGCGACCACGTAGCATCCACTACTTAAGTATTTTTAATTTACTGTTTGAGGCTTTTGCGCACTTAGTTTTGTAAAAGATTTATGACTTTTTAAAAATGCTTTTATAAATTTACGTAATTAAGAAATTTTTATTATTTATTTTTTCAATTAGTCATGATGATTAAGAAAAATAGCCAAGTGTGAGTCGTAATTTTTTAATCAATCAATCAATATTACAATACTTTAAATAATTATCTATGTTAAAACATCCGTCGATACATTTTGAGGTTATAACGTTATTTACGAAAGATATTTTGAATTTGCATGGAAGCCATTTTGAATACGCCATCTTGGTTTTTATTATGTTATACGCTAGATTGCTGGCTTATTGCATAAAAATGTTAATCAAAAGAGGTCAAATTACCATGCGGGTTCTTGATAAGCAAAATATTGATAGTGTTGTTGCAACCGAGTTACAGTATGCAGTAAGTGCACGTTGGTAGCTAACTTATGCTTCTGAAATTATTGAAAAAAAAAACACTGAATTTTATTCAACGAAAGGGGCGCTCGCTCGAAGAGCTTTTTTTATTTAAAAGTACATTACCTACATATAATTAAATACCAAACCAATTCATAAACCACCGGGGTTTTTGTCGAGTGCCGTGCGTTCAGTAGTTGAAATTAATAATACAAATTCACCCCTACTACAATCAGTCACGGAGTACCACGGCTGATTGAAATGCGACATGCAATCAATAAATACGTGAAAAAAATTGAGGCGATGTAATAAAAGTTTCACATTACAAAAGATTTGACTCGTACGCTCGTAACTAAGGCTTTATTCTTACAGCCAAGATACCCAATTACCAGGGAGGCTCCTTTACACAGGATGCCGGCTAGATTATGGGTACCACAACGGCGCCTATTTCAGTAATGTGTTTCGGTCTGAAGGGCGCCGTAACTAGTGAAATTACTGAGCAAATGAGACTCAACATGTTATGTCTCAAGGTGACGAGCGCAATTTTAGTGCCGCTCAGAAGTTCGAGTGTTCAAGAATCCTGAGCGGCACTGCATTGTAGCAGACCGTATCAATTAACCTCAGCTGAACGTCCTGCTCGTCTCGTCCCTTAATATCATAAAAAAGATACATAGTAGAATCAATCTTCATCATAATTACAATACAACGGTTAGTCTATTCCGACAACTTTTCAGCAAGCATTGCTTGTTGCGCAGCATATTGCAAAGTACACAAAGTAAAACTGACAAGATTTCTATAAAACCAGTAGGTACTGACACACAAAGGTATTTGTCATCGGATAGGGAAAGTGCATTGGGCGTACCATTCATACGTCAACGCCAATCATTCGTGAAAGCGGAGATGAACACTTTAAACTTACATCTGGTACGTGTGTGGTTAGAAATGAATCAGGTGAGGCGTTGGCACACCGGTTACTAAAGGGATTAGTGACATAGCGCTTATCTACTTAAGGGCAATCGCATGCTCATTCATAATGTCATTTCTTAATTTGAGCATAACATTTAACCAAAACCTTTGTGTGGCAAATCTATAGTGAATTTAATTTTTTGTTGCCTATTTTAATTTACGTAGGTCACACTAAAAGTATAGCGTAACTTAAAAAAACAACATGTTATAACCAAAATATTATGTTTATTACTTTTCAAATTACTCTCCTTTACATTTCAAACAATTTTTCATGCGATTGAACCATTTAAAAAAAAGAGAGGACTACATAATATCTGAAGGCATGTTTTCTACGTGCTGATTGAATGCTATCACTGCCTCTTCGGAATTGGTAAAAGTGAAACCTCTCATCAAATCTTTGATTTTAGGGAAAATACAGAAATCACAGGGTGCTAGGTCGGGGCTATGTGCAGGATGGGTGACAAGTGGCCGTGTGTGAAGAAGCGTTGTCATGATGTAGGAGAACGCGGCTTTTTTGTCGTCTTTCGCGAACTTTTTTTAACACCATGGGTAAAAAAATGGTAGAATACCACTCGGCATTGAAACTCTTTTGATCTTCAAGTGGAATTGTGCAGATGGGACCCGTAGCTAAGAAAAAAAATGCGATCATTTTTTTTACCAACGTTTCTCGCCTGCCTCACTTTTGTTGGCCTGTTCTCATTTTCAAACACCCATTCACAAGATTGCTGTTTTTTTTCAAGTTCAAAACAATAAATCCACATTTCTTCTCCTGAGACTATGTCATAAACAGCATTAGAATGTCCGTGGTCGTACTCCATTAACATCTGTGAGCTTAACGCTTCTGCTCCGCTGTCATAGTCCTCGAATTGTCTCATAGGTAATCCGCGGGTTTTCTTCAATTAGCCGCCCTTCACGAAATTCGTCATGTTAAGAAACCCAACCTCTCTCAAATTCAGCAAACCATCGCCTCACGGTGCTCAAGCAAGGTGCTTCTCACCCAAAAGCATTTTGAAGACGAGCCACACAGTCTTGCGGAGAGAGAGAACTTTTAAAATCGATATTACGAGTACCAGTAAGATAAAGAAAGTTTGCTGTATTTCATATGTGATCCTACATCAATCGTCAGTGCCTTTATTCCATATAATATCAACACAAAAGATTTAAAGAGCTCTTAGGCTGAAATTGATAGGGCGTACGTAAACTTTGCTCAGACTTTACTTACGTAAAACTTAGCTAACTGTAAGCTGAGATTAAGCTCAGACAGCCCAATGCAAAATCATGTCTTTTTTCATAAAAATAAGGGAGGAGACGAGCAGGAAGTTCAGCTGATGGTAATTGATACGCCCTACCCATTACAATGCAGTGCCGCTCAGGATTCTTAAAAAACCGAAAAATTCTGAGCGGCACTACAATTGCGCTCGTCACCTTGAGACATAAGATGTTAAGTATCATTTGCCCAGTAATTTCACTAGCTACGGCGCTCTTCAGACCGAAACACAATAATGTTTACACATTGCTGCTTCACGGCAGAAATAGGCGCCGTTGTGGTACCCATAATCTAGTCGGCTTCCTGTGCAAAGGAGCCTCACACTGGTAAAATACCTCCCATTTCTTATCATACTCAGTGAAATTTTAGGTAAGTAAAGTCTGAGCAAAGTCTTAGTATGCTTAAACCTCAACCTTAATAAGTTCAATGATATATCAACCTAATATTTTTGAAACTAGTTCCTAGCCTAGAATTAAGCATCATTACATCAATAAACGTATAATGAAAGTTCCCTATTCTAATTGTTTCCGACTTAATAAACATTTAAAGTAATATTATTAATACCGGAGAAAGTGTATCATAATCTCGATTAAGTCGTTGAGTGTGGATTTTATTGCGCATTTCGCAGTACTAGCGATACGGCATTCATTATATTAGCTTCGACTTTAGAAAGTCGTTGCTACAAATTACTTAATAATTGTTGTTCAACTTTGAAATTAAATCAAGTTTAGCAAGTGTGTTCCCACAAAGCGTTTGTCGAGTATCTTATAAGATGGCCAAAAGCTAAACTAAAACATATTTAAAACAATGCCTACATATTAACAGTGTAAATAAAATAAATGGTTTTATTTACTAGTACATTTACGTTGCCTCTTTGAATTGCCAAATTTATTCTCTGGCAAAGGTAGGTACGTGTCAGATCTCGGGTCACCTGTCAAATATATAATTCGCCTGGACAACTCTTTGATATAGGTTCGGGCTGACCGACTCCACGACCCCAAAGTCTCACCCCCAAATAAAAAATAAATAAATATAAATGTATGAAATATGCGTTGAATATGACCAAAACCTAAAAATAAACATAATATTATCTATATATATAAAAATGAATTACTGTTCGTTAGTCTCGCTAAAACTCCAGAACGGCTGGACCGATTTGGCTAATTTTAGTCTTTAATTATAATAAGTCCAGAGAAGGCTTGAAAGGTGTATAAATATGAAAATGCTCGGAATTAAATAAAAACAACGATTTTGATTTTCTTTGATGTGTCCTCCGTCGTTTAGAACTAAAATTATAATAATAGTTTAAAATGAATAACTAATTAGAATTTTTAAATCTTTCTAACTTTCTCAGGAGGTAGAAAATAAACTTAATTTTAGGTAACTGTAGTACAGTTGTTAACTATATATCAGATTATTTTTATGTAGATTGATAAATCTTAAGTTTTGTCCAAAAATAAAATTTCTGAACCTAATAATAACGCGCACCAATAAAACGAAACAAAAAGATTATCAGAAAGCTTTAAATTGATTAACAGACTGTATCATAACTGTGTGTGTCTATCAATATCCTTATAAATAGCCAGTATTTCAGGAAAACTCTGTTTTGTAAGTGTGGAATATCGTGTGTAATTAATCCGAAAATAATAATAAAATTTCATTCGTACCGAGCATATTTTTTATTTGTTTTTTAAAAAAGGATTCCTTTTTTTTTATTTTAAGTTTATTTTATACAAAAGTTGAGGTATTTTATTTATCGATTGAGGCAGTATGAAGTCTGCCGGGTCAGCTAGTTTATAACACATTTAAAGCGAATTTAACATGTTACAATCAAAATAGTATATCTTTAAATTAAATTCCGCGTCAATATAGATAGATATCTTGTGTAATGTAAATTTGAACTAAGTTTTTTTTTAATGACGATCTCACCAGTCATTATAGCACATACATAAACGTTTGTAAGGATAATTTGATGGTAATGCAAAAGTATCGAGGCACCATTACTAAACATATCTTATTTCATGGATCAGTTATTAATTTTATTAAAAACAGGAAATAGTTTTAATAATAATATCCAATCGCCATTATAGCTTTTTGAATATAGAAATCTGCTGTTAAACGGGATCAACCAGAATATAACTAAATAGGTATCGTCTACAGTAGTATATATAATCCTTATATCATATATACGTCTACAAAGTCTGTGACTGAACTGGGAAAACGTCGAAAAAAATTTGAGGTTGACAGCTAACCTCTATTTTGATCACTGCACGCACAGTAAAGCAAAGTGACATACAAATCGCCAGTGTAAAACGTAGCTTGTCACGCACACTAAAGTAATAAACCTGGCCTGTTTTCATCGTTTGTCTAGCAGCAAAAGGCTCTATTTAGACGTATAGATTATGTAAGGTAATAGAATCATATGTTTAATCGAGCCTGTCCTCCTATATATCCTTGCAGAGGTCACAAACCTCCTTATCGTCCTATTAGTTTAATTTTTATATAAAAATATTTAAATGTTATTATATTTTTTTCATGAAAAAGAGGAAAAAGGGGAGTACCGGTCACCTGATGTTAAGTGATCACCGCCACCCACGTTCTCTTGCAACGACAGAGGAATCTCAGGAGCGTTGCGAGCCAGTAGAAAGGTCTACGCGTTATTTTGAAGGTATGTCATATCGTCCTGGCAAGACCGTACAAGGAAGCTCATTCAAGCTTGGTAGTACTTGGAAGAAAGTTCCTCGAAAATCGCACTTTTATTGGATAAGCAATAATCATGGGAGTGAAGTAAATCATAGTTTAAAAGGAATAAAAGGAAAATTGAATAAAAACTTTTGTGTTTTTAAATAGCAAAAATAAAGCGCTTGAAATTTTTCAAGATAGTTCTGGCTGGGGTCACTCTGTTTCGATAAAATTTATTTGATCCCTAGTAATATGATAAATGTGAATGTAAGTTTGTTTGTTACGTTTTGACGTAGGAGCTACTGAACCGATTTTGATGAAATTTACACAGTACAGCGATAGACTGGAACTTGGGAATAGACATAGGCTACATTTTATACCGGAAAAATCCATGGTTCCTGCGGGATTTGTGAAAAACTGAAATTCACGTAAATGAGATAAAACTATACCTATAGTAGGTTCCCATAGCAATCTTCCTCGTGAAGAAGAACGGGAACGAAAACGGCAACAGGAACTCGAATAGGACATGAGATTATGTTACATCCAAAATTTGCAATTTTTTTTAAAAACGCTTTATCTACGCGGACGAAATCGCTGGCATCAGCTAGTATTTTCTAAAAATGAAATAAAGTGAAAGCGATATTTAAGTCGGTTGCACATTCATAGCATCGTGAAATTCATTATTTTCGAATGGTAGTTTAATTTAATGCAAACATTTGCAATGCCATTTATTAGCCGTTAATAATTTATATTACTTGTTTGGATGTAAGTTTATTGTTTAAATATGCGGGTATCACAGGATTGTTGCCTGCTATTTGAAGGAAGTTTCGTTTGTTTTACAGTTTAGTTGTATGTGGAAGTTACCAGTGGGAGGATCCATTACACAGGGTGTCGGCTAGATTATGGGCACCACAACGGCGCCTATTTCTGCCGTGAAGCAGTTATGTTGAAGCATTATTGTGTTTCGGTCAGAAGGGTGCTGTAGTAAGTGAAACTGTGACAATAAGGGACGAGTGTGCCTTATTGTCACAAAAAAATAAGGAATACGGTTGACCCTAAGGGCCATCCCTGCAACATCCCGCAAATTCCTACCTAAACGCTTCAAATTATACTCTTGACGACTTTAAGCTCTTCGAACTCAAAAATATGATTTGTGTTATTTTGAGCTCTTCGTGCTCAAAAGTCTGAATCTGAAAAATTAATTCTGAAAATCATGTCTGGTAAAAGTTTAATAAAAAGCTATTTTTTGAATTTTCAAACGGCAGTAACTTTTGAATAAATGAACCGATTTTCATTCTGAGGCATTAAACGCACTTTTTTGAGCCTCATAAAGAAGCCATTGAGTTTCAATTGACCGAACTCGGAACTTCGAAATAATTCCAAAAAAACACTTTTTTCGGTTTTCTTTGTCAACGATAACTCCCGAACGAATCAACCGGTTTTGACCGGCTTGGTGGCGATCGACGTGGTTTTTGATTTTAACAGCTGATTAGTTTTTGAAATCCATCGGTAAAACCGGTAAATAGGTAGGGAAGCTTTCTACGACCTTAAAACGTCTAGATTTGATGATTTTCGGAGGAAAAACAATAACTTCCCGTTATTTTTTAATTTTCGATTTTCTCGGGAGGAAGTTAAAAAGTAAGTTCTTCGAAAAGCGCAATATCGGGCAGCACTTGTTTATAATGTGTAATTCTAATGACATTACTGTCAATTTGTGTCAGTATGCGTCCTAATGAGATTATTAACTGTATATGTCCAAACAGTGCCCTTTCATCTTCAACTTCTTCTTTTCTTCTTCATCTTTGTATTCAATTTTTAACCGACTTCAAAAAGGAAGGGGTTATCAATTCGATCCAGACTTTTTTTTATGTATGTACACGGATTACTCTGAGATTTATGATTCGATTTACGTAATTTTTTAATTTAATACACCTTTACCTTTAATATTCATAAAATAGTATTATTTGTATGTTCTACATATTGATAGCTTTGAAGCCAAGCCAAATGTAATAGTAAGTAGAGCTACACTCGCCACGCGTGACTTTGAGCGAGATAGCTTCGTCTACAACAAAACAACCCAATCGGACAGACACGCGTGGCCAGACAACCTTAATAATTACAGTAAGTAAGCTGTTTATAATATTAAATTTTATTTTGTTTAGGGCTTGGCACTGACTTCAAACCTATCAATAGGTAGCACATATAAATAATAGCATTTTATTAATGTTAAAGTTAAAGGTGTATTAAATTAAAGTTTTAGTTATTTGATACTTTTCAGTTTTTGAAGTCGATTTTTTAAACGTAGGTTTTTTTATGTAATAAATACTTCGCAACTTCTTAAAGCGCCTAAAGGCTCATATATAAGGTCTAAAGAGTTTAAATTGACATTTACTGTATGGATTTGACGTTTGCAGAGGAACTTTGGCGATTCTTAAATTAAGTGCTAATCGTTATGACGACTTTCTTGTTTAAGAATTTTTTCATTTCAAAATTACGCAGAAACTCACTCGGGTATTTAGTTTATTAAGTTACCTTTTTTGTGACATATCGTAAATACATAATTTATAATGTAAATCGCAATTACCCTTTAATTGAATGTAAAACGTACATTATAGGTGCGTACATATATCGTATCATATAGATATGGGTTGAGAATGTCTTTAACATAACCGTCATTTAGTATTTCTGTTTCGAGTTTCTTGTTTTTCTCAAAATATTCAAAGCTTTGAAAGAATTAGGGAATCAAAGATCAAATCGAATTAGGCGCCACATGGACAGATTGATGTACTATTAGTGTGAAATGTCAAGATTTCCGCAACCGCAGTTCAGCCGTGACCACGATTCACGCAATTGGATCGAAATATCGGCACCAAATTAATAAAATGTATATCGTGAGTACCCGTCATAATAATTACAAAGCTTTTAAACAAGTTAAAAAGTTTCACTTCAAAAAGTTTTACGACTTTTGTCTCACTTTTATTTATATCAGAATTCCCACAGCAGAGCATTCACCTTAACATAAAACTATCACTGTTGAGACCGAAAGTTTGACCGATTATGTAAGAGATTTACAATTTACTTTTTATGGTGATGCATTTATGATCGTGTTTATACTTAAGAGTTCCGAAGTTAATCTTGTTAAATAACTTTACACAGAGTAAAGTTTCATTCTTTCTCAATATTTGTACAAGATCATAAGATTTGAGACGAGAAACTCCGAAAAAGTTTGAACAGAAAAATAAGAACTATTTCCACGAATCTAATCAATTGTGCGAACGTTCGTGTGAAAGTACTAGGTTTTAGATATCGTCTATTGAATTTGGATCCGATTAGTGAATATAGCATTTCATAAAATTTATGTGATGACTTTCATCTGATTAGAAACTTTGTATTTCTCTTACCTGTAAATGCGTCTGTCACCTGTCAATTAGATGTCTTATGAGTTAAGCCGAGGATTTGTGTGACTTGTTCTTCTTGTCTTTCACTTTCAAATGACTAAAACAAGAGTTCTAAATTGATGTTTCACAACGTTTCTCAAAATTAAATGGCTCAGCACTAATATTTTATCGTGTAAATAGAAGAGATAAGTAATTATAGCGACTTCGAGTGGAATTAATAGTCAAACTAAACGCTGCCCTGATATATATACAGTACATACACGTACCGTTGGTTCTCGATAAAGTGTAGGTAAAAATTTAAGGGGATAGTGTTTCTTTTTCTACAAAAATAGTTATCAATTCAGCACAAAATTCATTGTATTTATTAAATATGTATGTTTCGCTTTAAAATATTTTATTTACATATAATATTATAATAGATTTCATAACTTTCAAATAATAAATTTAACTAAATCCTTAGGCGGAAATACAATATATACTTTGATAGTTCGGAAATTAAAAAAAAAAATTAACAAAAAAACAACTGACTTCAAAATACTATTCCAAAACAATAGATATAATATGCACTAAAAAGTAAAAAAACAAAAATGGCGTATTTTTATACAATCTAATTAATAAATCTAATTCTAGTTACGATTATTGTTATTTTTGGAATCGGTGTCCTTCCGCCGCGACCCGCTCTCGCCTATCGCCTCCTCACTACTCAAGCACATCTCACCTATAAATATGTGTGTAGTTACAAACCTATCCTGGATGACACCGACTCCAAAAATTACAATAATCGTAACTAGAATTAGATTTATTGATTAGATTGTATAAAAATACGCAATTATTTTAATACTTTTTAGTGCATATTATATCTATTGTTTTGGAATAGTGTTTTTGAGGTCGGTTGTTTTATTGTAATTTTTTTTTACTTTTTGATTTTTAGTTTTTTTGAAATACACTAAGAATTTGTCTAAATATGTGTAGATATACAAAATTTTTCAATGCAGCAATGAACGTAAGCGCTTAATTGAAGAGTTCCGTTACTTTGCCATGGATTCCGTAATCAGAACCTAACCAAACTCTCACCAAACTATCTTTGAAGTTTAAAAAAAGAATTATCAAAATCGGTTCACCCAGTTGAAAGTTTTGAGGTAGCAAACATAAAAAAAATACCGACGAATTGAGAACCTCCTCCTTTTTTGAAGTCGGTTAAAAAAGAACCTAAATAAATAATGGTAAATATTTTTTTTTTGTTCTATAAGCATGAAGTGATATATTTATTCAATATAGTTATCATAATTGTGTATAAAATGATAAATTTAGCTCTCACAAGTCACGCTCCTAAAGTCGATCGTGACAGGTCAGTCTCCAATTCCGACAAAATAAAGTGTTCAACGCACGTAAAGAAGTTTTCTTCATAAAAATTTTACACTAAATGCAGTGTGAAAAATGGGGAATCAATAAATACACTTTCACCCCATTTTTTATGACATTTCTACCGTTCTTACCATATGTATGGTTTACGTATTTTTAAATGGACTATATTAGGTCGCTACTAGGTAGGGAATAACTGTGCTAATTTTAACTATGACTAAAATTGCTGCTAAATTAAGGCTAAATATGAGCTGATATAATGAATGAGAGCACTCAGTCACAGGTATGAGTGAATATGTCATTTATTTTGATTTACTTCTGTTAAGATGTTCTGCCATCCTGACCGTCTGGATGTGTGACTTTGCTGTACGATTTTCAAAAGGAATTTTGCTCCACTTTCAACTAAAACATGCAATGGACTTCTTTCAAAATGAAATATTCACTTATTGTAAGTCAATAACTACCGCACAGTCGAAAAAGTATGCCTCAGACCTGAAAAGAACGGGCGCTAGAAACTCAGCGGGCTTATTTTTTTCATAAAAATATGGTTACAATGTAAAATTGTACAATAAAATTTATTATTTAAAGCCTGCAGGCAGTCGCACCATTCCTAATCTGTGATATCACTAAGAAATACAGTTTCTGCTGTAATATTAGATATAACGAACAATTTGTTATTTTTTTAAGTGATAATCCTTACTTTGGGACTAATTACACAAATTAAATTTGAAAACAAAATTTGAAAGGGCGACATCTCAAGTCTAAAGTGTCTTAAGACAAGATTTATCAACGATACGTCACTCATACTACGCTCTGTGGAAGAGCGCTCGCACGGAACGCGAGAGGTCGCGGGTTCGAGTCCCGCATCATTCATAAATTTTGTTTTCAAATTTAATTAGTAGATCTAACGAAATAGATTCCTGTAAAATAAACATAATATGTACCTTAAAGACTGTTAGCGCTCCTCTGCTGTATCCAATAAATAAGTGTATCATCAATGTAATCGAGAACACGAAGTTCGGGCAAGATTTCAATATTATGTGCGAAACTTGCGGCTTCTCAAACTTATATATGTATAAGTTAAACCACATCGAACATGAATATTCCGAGAAGTTTAAGATTAAGATTACGAGGAACCCACTGAGCTATAAAAATTGGGTCATACCGCGGGGAGTTCGGGCTTCCAATAAAAATGCGATTGGCTTTAACTTTATCGCTTATAAATATTTAAATATTGCCGACGGGGACTTGAGGTCAGTGAATTGAAATATGCTGAGATATTTACGAAATGTTTTCAAATAAAAGGTAAGGTACCTTTGATTTTCTAACTCAATGGATCACCTGTTTTATAAATTGGGTTTTTAATAGACAATTAAAATTACTTTTACTTTCGGAAATGTCAAACGTAGTGGTCGAAAATAATTTGATAATAATAATTAATGTTATAATTATTATATAAAGGTATATTACATTATAATACTGTGAACATTATTGTTTCGGTCTGAAGGGCGCCGTAGTTAGTGAAATTACTGGGCAAATAAGACTTAACATCTTATGTCTCAAGGTGACGAGCGTAGTTCTAGTGCCGCTCAGAATTTTTCGGGTTTTTCAAGAATCCTGAGCGCTTGAGACTTTACTAACCTAAAACTTCACTGAGTATGATAAGACATGGGAGATATTTTACCAGTGTGAGGCTCCTTTGCACAGGAAGCCGGCTAGATTATGGGTACCACATCGGCGCCTATTTCTGCCGTGAATCAGCAATGTGTAAACATTACTGTGTTTCGGTCTGAAGAGCGCCGTAGCTAGTGAAATTACTGGGCAAATTAACATCTTATGTCTCAAGGTGACGAGCGCAATTGTAGTGCCGCTCAGAATTTTTCGGTTTTTTAAGAATCCTGAGCGGCACTGCATTGTTATGGGTAGGGCGTATCAACTACCATCAACTGAACGTCCTGCTCGTGTCGTCGTCGTTGTTTTCATAAAAAAAATATCTAATTGAACAACTGTTTTGATAAAATAGAATCTTCTTCATTTGATTCTATAGAATGCTTAAAGTATTTGACAATGACTTTCGTATTTGACATAAATAAATTTACAAATTTAATTTGTACCAAAATTTATGGACGATGCGGGATTCAAATCCGCGCCTTTCGGGCTACGTCCCAGCCATCTAACGCTCTTACCAACTAATCCAACCGTTCGCATACCGCACTATCCGTAAATCTTGGAATATTTATGTTCATCTCTCGGGTTGTGGCTGTATGGAGCCACCGTTGACCGGAGTCATTTATATACAACTAGCTGACCCGACAGACGTTGTTCTGTTTATAATAAAAAAAAACTCTTGCGGGTGGACTTTCTTAAGATTTAAGTTTCTACGCCTTATGGTTCCAGAGATATCATGATGAGAACAGAGGTGGAAATCCTTTATATATTATTGTAAATATTATTTATTTATGAATACAGAACGAAAAAATTGAATTGATTTTTTTAATGGCAAGGAGGACAAACGAGCGTACGGGTCACGTGGTGTTAAGTGATCACCGCCGCCCACATTCTCTTGCAACACCAGAGGAATGACAGCAGCGTTGCCAACGTTTAAGGATGGTGTACGCCCATTTTTTGAAGGTATGTGGTAGCCCGGAAACACCAAACAAGGAATAATATCGTTCAACAGTCAAAAGGAAATTTCATTGATATAATAATTCTAGCATTATGTTTGATATTTCCTGTACCAATACGATAAACGATCTCATAAAATATAGATACGAATTTAAATTACTAAATCGAATATCGATTACAGAAGCGATTTATATATATTATATACACTCACATTAATAAAATGCTATTTTGCTAAAATGATGATCAAAAATCAAATCAAAAATGAAAAAATAAAATAAAAAAAGTTAATCACTTAACACCAGTACGCTCGTTTGTCCTCCTATTCCATAAAAAAAATATTATATTGGCCCTTAATAAGGCGCATGTAGTCGAGTCAATTCCTGGTAGAAAAAAAAAGTTTGACACAGCTATAAGCAATAAAATTAACAGCTAATAGAACTTGTTTAATGTTTTCAATTATTTTAATTGAAAGTGATTTCAATAAAACTTTTTTTTATATATTACAATATATTTTATTTTATTTCTTCTATTTCTATTCATAACTTTGGGGTCAAATGTGACCCCATGTGACTACTTGTGTGATTTTCGTTTTTATAGCAAAGTTTATAGCAAAAAATACACGTTAATTAGGTAGTCTACTATTTATCATTTCATTTTACTTAGGAGAACTCTAAAAATAATTAATAGATAAGATTATTAATTTGTAGAAGAAAACGCAATATTTTTTTTTTCTTTTTAGTGCATATTATGTTGTTTTGGAAAAGTTTTTTGAAGTTGGTAAGTTTTTTGTAAATTTTTTTTTAATTTTAATTCAAGCTGAAATACACTAATTTACCTATTAAGGTGCTGCTCATATGAGACAGCGCTATTTTAATGAAACCAACGAAGTGAGGGAGATACGCCTATCTGAATAGAGTTTTTTTTTTATGAAAATAAGGGACAAGACGAGCAGGACGTCTTCTGATGGTAATTGATACGCCCTACCCATTACAATGCATTGCCACTCAGATTCATGAAAAACCCCAAAAATCCTGAATGGCACTACAACTGCGTTCGTCACCTTGTGACATAATATATGTTAAGTCTCATTTGCCCAGAAATCTCACTAGCAACGGCGCCCTTCAGACCGAAACACAGTAATGCTTACACATTACTACTTCACGGCAAAAATAGGCGCCGTTACCCATAATCTAGCCAGCATCCTGTGCAAAGGAGCTTCCCACTGGTAAAAGAGTAAATCTATCATCATACAATTAACACCTCTGATGAAGTTTTCACTTCCTTACATTACAAAGATTAATTTAAGATTTAACCTATTGCCAAGAAAGTTTTAAAAACACGTGAGCGATTATCGTAATAATAGAGCAACGTAGATTATATCGCGACGAACACTTTCACCGAACACATCACTTGAGAACATCTCAAGAATGGAAGAAAATCGTCCGAAAACAATATTAACGAAGAGTCGATTGAATGGCGTAACGGATTTCCTGCGAGATAACTCAACGAGGTTTCTCAGAAAACGGAGGCTTCGGCTGATAGGTTTTAAAGGTTTCAACCACGATTTACAAAAGCAATCAGTATGAAATTAAGATTTAATATGCTTGATTTAAATCATTCCACAAACTTTCTCAGCATAACCATGTTGCATTACTTTGAATGAAATATTGTATTTCTTTCTTTCAGGAGAGCTCGAACATGAAGACTCTTTTAGATGTGACTGCATACACTATCTAACTATCAATAATATGTGTTTGTGTGGTAGATTTTGACGTTCAATAAGTGATTTTTAATCCTATTTTGAATAAAAATATAAGAATTTAAAAATTTGAATACGATAATATGAGAAATTGCGAAAGTTCAGGCCCTTAGAAAAACCCATATTGACATTGAGTTATGGTTTTTGTGTGTATTCCAAACGAATATTATAAAGTAAAAATCTTAGATTATCTACTTGTGTGCGTGGCATCTTGACACTCAATGGCATCTTTAAAATTTTGTAACATACGCTTCGTGTTATTTTACACTGAAACTAATAAAATACAAAATAATTACTGATGATATGCGATCGCAGTGTCTTTTTATTTTCAAATTATAATTATCAAATTTATTATTTAAAGCCTGAGGGCAGTCGCTCCATTCCCAATCTGTGGTATCACTAAGAAATACACTTCCTTAATACAGTTTCTGCTGTTATTAGATATAACGAACTATTTGTCATTTTTTAAAGTGATAACTCTTACTTTGGGACTAATTACACAAATTAAATTTGAACACAAAATTTGAAAGGGCGACATCTCAAGTCTAAAGTGTCTTAAGACAAGATTTATCAACGTTACGTCACTCATACTACGCTCAGTGGAAGAGCGCTCGGACGTAACCCGAGAGGTCGCGGGTACGAGTTCATTAATTTTAGTTATAAATTTAATTTAATTTTTGAAACGGTTGTTATGTAATTTATATACATGATATGTAAGGATTCACTATGTTAATCATACTTATGGAAATATAAGTTGTAGTTTATTTGTTAGAAGAAAATTATTGCAAAATTTGTTAAATTCGCGCATGTTACGTCTATCCTAACCAAAGACGCCACGTTTTCCCTTACCCAATTTTGTCCTGCTACAAGCTTGGTGGACGTTAAGTTAAAAGTCACAGACACATTATATGAACAGTCTTATAATCTATATAAAATATAGAAATCCCTTCAGAAATTGCATTAATATGATGATGACAAAATATTAAATATCACAGTTTGATGAAAAATAAAACATATTTTATCAACAGTTTATAGTATATTTTTTTTCTATCCTCTTCTTCTTCTATCTTGCGCTCCGTCGTTGGACTTTATAGTCCTGCTTATGCAGATGAGTTGAAGGATTGTTGAGCAGTTGAGTAGGCTTCTGGTGGCATTATCATTTACAAAATCCATTTTGAATTTCGATCTAATTCCATCCGGGTTTTGAAATAAAGGACCATCAAGGACTAATATTATATAGACTATTAACAGCGAGAAACATTAATATTTCTCTATACAAATAATGACTAAAATAGGCATATATTAATTAATTAACTAGCGAACTCTTTGCCCGCTATTAATGATAAGAAAAATTTAACTAAAATTTTAATGTTTTTTTTTCACTATTAGGAAAACACTATTGCTTCACAAAGCTATTTCAACACCTGGAAAACATTACCCAATATAAAGCTGATTGATTTTGACTTTTCTAAGAAAACGTAAGACATTTATTTGAGAAATATTTCAAGTGAACGGATAATATTAAAATACCTTGGAACAGTAAAATGAAACTGCATTTCAGCTCGGGAATATCAAATATTGGAACATTCCGTTTCTCGTGGAGCCGACATCGGCAGGTGTACAAATTAAATTGAATTCCACTTCGGGTTTACTTTAAGCCAATACGATATTCATATTTTAGCTCGAATTTTGTTTTGCGTTGAATAACGCTTCTTTTTATGCAATTTACTAGCTGACCCGACATACATAATAAAAATTTGACAACATCAAGAATAATTTCGTAAAATTTGCTCCCTGTTTTTATAATGAAATTGTTTCACAGCAAACCTCTCAAGCCGTGCGTCAATAAATTATCCCATAGAAGTTACGTCCATACAAAACAGATATTGGAAATAAACATAATTATGAGTCCCAAATCGAAAGAAAAACTATCCTATCTCTCAAGTTGGACTAAACTGCACTCCATGAAGTAATCATTGTTTAGGAGTTCACTGGAAACAAACATCAGGACAATGAATATAATTAAAAATTACCTTAGCCTGTATCGATGTAACTGAAATGTTAAACGTAATTTTCTTATCTTTCACGACGTTCAATTTACTTGAAAATTTATACACGTATCAAAGAACGATGGCAGTACGTGGGTCATATTGAAAGTTTTTGGACGGGCCAAATAATTGAAAAACAATTACGGAATTTGAAAACGGAACACTTCGAGGGTTAGTTACATTTTAGTTTGTGCGATTGTCGTTTTTTTACATTGGCATCGTTTTGAAAATTGTGTGGTGGCGGATCAATGAATTAACTCTAGAGAATGATTTTCGCTGTGGCATTAGTAGTTTTGAAATTGTTATGATGAAGCTCCATCTGTTATCTCTATGTATGCCTGGATTCAGATGTGGTGATTTAAATGGTGATGATTGAAATTATTGCAAAACTGATTTGGTAGTGGGCAAGGCATATAGTTTGACGGACAGTTCCTGCAGATTAGTATGTAAATATGTGCAAGCTCAGAGATTTTGAGGAAATAATGCTAAAGAAGTCCTCGCAGTAAACTCGGCCTTCACCACGATAACTCGTACTCACATCCGCTAAGGTAATGATTGAGTTTTGAACGCCTTAAATATAGAATTTCCACCAAACAGTTCGGACCTTACAGCCTTTTTTTTTAATAACAATAAGAGAAGGGACGAGAAGGACGTTCAGCTGATGTTAATTGATACACCCGATTTTTGAAAAACGCAAAAATACAGAGCGGCACTACGTCACCTTGAGACATAAGATGTTATCTGATGATATATTAGACATATATGATATGATTTGCCCAGTAATTTCACTAGCTACGTCGCCCTTCAGACCGAAACACAATCATGCTTACACATTATTGCTTCATAGCAGTAAAAGGCACCGCTGTGGTGCCCATAATCTAGCGGGCATCCTGTGCATAGAAGCTCCCAGTAAATCATTTAACTGAAAGCAGACTTATTTATTTTTAAAATATTATGTATATCCGTCCATATAGCCCAGTGGTTAGTGTCCGTGCCCACTGAGATAGAAGTCCCGGGTTCGAATCCCGATAGGTGCAAACATATAAAATATGATGAATATAGAAAGAAGAGAAAAGAAAAAATAAGAAAAAAGTTTATTCGTGACGATATAGTACAATAAAACATAAAACAAAATTGAGGAATATTATTTTCTATACGTCACAAAGTGGTCCCAACTCAGCATATTCGCTGGTTTGAAAACCAGCGCTGGTCTTCCGTTGGGCCATTTGGTGACGTCACCTTAAAGATAAATAAATAGTAACTAATGATAATTTGGGTATTAGCTAGTCAATTTCTGAATTAGTTAATTAGTATAATATGGGTGTTTGTTTCCGAATCATCGATGTTATATGTATTCATGTATGTTTAAGTTAATATATTATATTAAATAATATATTGTTGTCTTGCACCGGTACAGGCTATGCCTAGTTTGGGTCAAAATAATTTGAGTAAAAGTGTATCATTATTATATAATATGCTTTTAAAACCACCTGCTACCCCTATTTTAAATAAATCATAAAGGAATAGCAAAATAAAAACAGGGAGCTCTGTATAAACACAGCTTATATTATCGCCGTATTTCTTATTTACCTGGAAACGTAAAATTTATCTATTCTCCGAGAGCTCTGCTTGCATGTCGGTAACTGGAGCAAGGCCGCCCTTTTATATTTTCATAATGACTTCATTTCTTAAAAGAAAAACACACTGGGAGTTCCATTTAAGCAATTTCACTCAGCCTACATGCTTAGGAAAACAGAAATATGTTTTATTCTTGTACATGTTTAGTACAACAACTAATATTAAATTTATTGTTTAAGTTACCTACTTAATATAACATATTATTATAAATAAATTATGAGTTAATAAGCAATTGCATTTTTTAAAGATACGTAAAGATTTAAGTTTACTTTTATTTGTTTATCAAATATGATACGCCCAACAGTTCATTTAATATTTTATTTTTTCTGTGTTTTTTTATATTTATATGGTCACTTTAAGATGTTGCTTGGTTAGCTAATTACGTAATAACTTAAGACAGAAGGAACCCTTAAGTTGGGTCTGAATAAATTGAATGACTTGGTATTAAATGGATCTCAAAACTTTTTACGGAAGAAGAACTGAGTTGTGAAATTTCGTTTTTTTTACAAGTTATGTTTTATACTTATACTTTTTCCGATTAGCCGCTCGCCAGTAGTCTATGTTTTTGGTTGCTCGATATCACTACACCTCACTCAAAAATAAAACACTTATAAATACAATTCGGCCGTCGTCAAATCGTTTACAAAGCTGTCTATAGCACAAAAATTCTAAAACAGAAATAGCAGTTCTCAATATATCACGCAGTCGAAGCAAGCCTATATTTACGGGCACGGTATATTTTATCATTAGTGAAATATCTCTGACTCGCAGCCTTGTACGCGCTATCTCTAACGGACCCATATTTTCATGGTTTAACGCCACATTTTAATTTTACGTTACATGAGAATACACCACGTTGATCTGATTTATAAAACGGAAAATTACAATAAGATGAAATTCTTTATATTATTTAGATAAAATAAAACTTAAATTTACGCCCCTCAATAGGGCTACTGGTAACCCAAGCGCTGGCAGCTATTTCGGTCAACGGATTATCCAACGTGGAAATTTTCTTTGATGAACGCGAGTGTTACAAATGTAAATAAAACACTTTTTAAAATATTAAAACGCGTGTAATTGTAACATTATTTTCTAACTACTACAACCGCTTTGATCTACCAAAAGTTTTGGTTAAAAGGAATATATTTCTCCCAACACTGGTACATGAAGCCATTCAAATTAAAAAACACCCAATTTTCAATAGAGAAGACGGTCTAAAATTATGTAGCACCTGAGATCCAATATTCTCTAAATTAAATCCCAAAACCACACCTCCACACAAAATACCACCTCCGAGGCAATAAATGGCGCTAAACTTCATTCGTAATGACAACATGACAAATACTATCTCGACTCATCTAGAGCAGTCCTCCTGAAAACGAGACCTGGAAAGGTCTTGAAACGTCGGGTTAACTAATATAATAATAAAAATGTAACTTGTACGCAAAAGTATAACTTAAAAACAAAGTTATAATTACACGCGTTTTAATCCTTTAAAAGTGTCTTATTCAACGTGGAAATGCTGCCAGTATTCTTGGTACACTTCCCCATAATTTAGGTTTAATTAAATGTAATCATAGTATTGTAATTATCGCTATAAGTTTTGTTTTCTCAAACTTCAATAATATTTTAAACAATTTTTAATAACAAATAGTAAGATCGCAGTCGACAGTTAAAGTGACCATGAGGGTGACCATGGGAACGTTACCTCTCTGTTTGGCCAAACTTATCCTCTGACGTACCAGACCTTAGCTCACCTATCAAAGCAATAAGGTGCTTGGATAATTGTTATGAGTTTTTATACCGATGAACCCCAAGGACTCATCGTCTCCACCCCAAATTCTTTCACGTCTTTGCTCTTGTTGGGTAGCCCAAGAGGCGATGGTTTGATTCCGCATCTTCCATAAATTTTGGTACAAATTAAAGAATTTTTAAATCATGTTGAAAATAACTAAACGATTTTTTGCTCAAAGGCACTCCCATAAGCATCCGTACGTGTATATGTACGCATAATGCTATGTCGCAATCTTATACTGTAAGAGCTATTACGCATTGTCGACTGTACGCCAGCGACACGGTCGCCGTAGAGTGTGACTCTATGGTTTAAACTAGTGTCTATGTATTTGATGACTGGTCGCCAGGGCGATCGCCAACATCCGGCCCTGCCAACCATAGGAGCACAAGTTCGTATTCAAACCTTCACAATATCAAGATGACCAGATAGTTATATTTAAATTTAAGCCTGGTATTTCCAATTTCCACGATTTTACCCAAAAAGAACATTTTGTAGTTAGTTATAAGAATATTTATAAAAGATTTACCCCCAAAACGTAGAAAGGATTATAGGAATAACTTTTCCAGAGCTACATTTAAGGCTTAATTTTAAATCTAATTAAGTAAATTTTAAGCACTTTTGTAAATATTTAATAACTAAATAAATTAATTTGATATTTATATTATTTGTAATTTATATTGTATGTGACCGGACATCGTACACAAAAATTGCTTACGCTTTCGATGCAGATATATTTATATTATAAATAGAATTATGAAAATCTATTGAGATTTATCGAGTGACAATTATATTAATCGGGATTTAAAGAAAAACCAGAGGTTGGTAATAGTGAAGTGAGGAATTACGGCATGAAAAAAATTTTTCGTTCCGCTTGATCTTCATCCTAATTACTTATATTTTGGTCGCCATTAAACTGAATCGCCGGTGACCAGTCACCAGTGCGTCATAGCTCCTAATAGAAGTAGCTACATATATTTTATTTTTATGCTTGTCTGATCACTATCATCGGTAAGTAAGATTAATGTTTCTATCTTATCAGCCGCATTGTTGTGGTTTCTGGTTCATTCATTAGTTTTTAAGTAATCAACGCCGTTGATTTTTTTTAGTAATTCTCTAACTCAGTTTGTATCTACTCATAGTTCCACAAATGATTAACATCATTAATTTTTTGTGATATATCATAATTAGTTTAATTAAATATAACTATTTGTAATTTTATTTGCGCCTATTGCTATACATGAGTTTATTTAAATAAAATAGGTTTTATTTTATTTGATTTCACAAGCTCACTAACTTAATGTGAAGGCATTTCATTGAGTACTAATGCGAAAATTTATCATTAATTTGTTAGTTCATTATTTATTATTTTTTGGTTGTTAAATTGTTAATTCATGTGTACTATCTGTAAATATATGTAATAGATATAAAAAATTTACAACAATCGGGAAAAAACTTAAAAGTATTGGTTACGATGTACGAACAACTATCAAGAATTAAAAAAAAAGTTTCGGAACAATAACACGAGGCTAAGTACAACAAGTAAATTGACGATAGCTGTAAAATTATAAACTGTATCGCAGCTATCAGCAGCTAAAATAAAAAATGCTGAGTTATATTTCTTTGGGTATTGATGAACAAACGAGCATACAGGTCACCTGAGGATAAGTGATCACCATGCTCTCTTAAAACACCAGAGATCATGAAAACGATGATGATCATACACGTTAACAACATATCACCCAAGATCTGACGTCATATGCTAACAAAGACTGGCTCGTATTCAGAGGCGAATCAATTGTCTATTACGCCCTAATAAAATTTGAAAACAAAACTTTATCAACGATGCGGGACTCGAACCTGCGACCTCTCGCGTTCCCTGCGCGCGCTCTCCCAAATGAGCCAACCGTTCAAGTAACGTATCGTTGATAAAATCTTGAAAACTTTGTTCAACTCTCAGGTTGTGGCTTCATCTACAGGATTTACTTAACAGTTGAAGACCTGTTCAACCCCAATATTTGCACATTTGGAAATTGACTTGACATGTCACACTTGCAAAACTAACCAATTTGTTATGTTTCAAATTGATAACCCTCACTTCGGGGATTAAATTTATTACACAAATAAAATTTGGGAGCGCTCTCACATGGAACGCGAGAGGCCGCAGGTTCGAGCCCCGCATCGTTCATAAAATTTTGTTTTCCAATTTTATTTGTGTAATAAATTTAATCCCAGAAGTGAGGGTTATCACTTTGAAACATAACAAATTGTCTACCACGCTCTAGGCAAGCACCTCATCCAAGTACACTTAAAGCGCCAATACATTATAAAATGGTACTTTCAAAGCAACTAATGCAGGACTATATCTGCATCTCAAGCTATATAATATACCACTATTATATCAACACAAACAGTTCAGTGAATTTCGCTTTACTGCCCTTTCAATTTAGAATCATTAATATTGTGTTAGAAGGTTCAGTAATATTCACACAATTTTGTTTTATGTTAAATCATCTGTATTTCTTACATTTAATGCGCGTGCGGCATTTTGTAAAATTGCGCTCCTTGGCACGTACCTAACTTGCTTATGCATACTCTGCCTCTGCTCGTTGGTTACAAATACATACTGGTTAATCTCAGATAAATATCAGCAGAGTTAGCTTTCAAGCAATCAGCGAATAAAAAGCTTAGGCATTGTGAAGTGAGTTACAATACCGGTTCCTGTTATTGAGTTATCGTCGCAAATCTCCTCGACTGGATTTGTCAGCTGTGTTGGAAAGTGCTTCACCGTGTCTGTATCATTTGATAAATCAACTTTTGCGTGAGATTTTAACGACAACAACGACAACAGAAAGTTTCCATTTTTAAATTTGTGGACAAAAACGTTGTACTTCATAAGCATCCGTGGCGCAATAAGTAGAAGCGTTGACTTCGACCACGGTGTCCCCGGTTCGATCCTCGCCTGCCTCTTGCCAAAATACTGCTGTGTTCCAGTTTGAAAATGCAATAATTATGGACATAATTTTAAATATTTTTTTTTTTTTTATGGAATAGGAGGACAAACGAGCGTACGGGTCACCTGGTGTTAAGTGATCACCGCCGCCCACATTCTCTTGCAACGTTGAGAGCGTTGCCGGCCTTTAAGGAAGGTGTACGCGCTTTTCTTGAAGGTACCCATGTCATATCGTCCCGGAAACACCGCACAAGGAAGCTCATTCCACAGCTTCGTGGTACGAGGAAGAAAGCTCCTTGAAAACCGCACTGTGGAGGACCGCCACACATCCAGATGGTGGGGATGATATCGTAACTTGTGGCGTGTCGTGCGAAGGTGGAATTCGGCGGCAGGAATCAGGTTGAACAGCTCTTCGGAACACTCCCCGTGATAAATGCGGTAGAAGACACACAATGAAGCGACGTCTCTACGCAACGCCAAGTGATCCAGCCGTTCACAGAGTACTGGGTCCCCGACAATTCGAGCTGCTCTGCGTTGCACGCGGTCAAATGGATCGAGCTGATACTGGGGTGCGCCAGACCAGAGATGACAGCAATACTCCATGTGAGGCCGGACCTGCGCTTTGTAGAGCGCTAGAATGTGGGCCGGCTTGAAGTATTGCCGTGCTCTATTTATGACGCCCAGTTTCTTTGAAGCCAGTTTGGCTTTGCCCTCCAGATGGCCACGGAATTGGCAATTGCTCGAGATTTCGAGACCCAGTATTCCGATACTAGGCGAGGCTTTAAGGGAAGTGTTCTCGAAAAGCGGTGATACGGCAAATATATAGTAATATTGTAAGAGAAGTATAATACAGAAGAACGAAATAGGCAGAAGAGAAGTCGGATGCCGGTAAATATTTTCCTTTCCTTACTTTATAGGTACTATGGAAGAAACCTTCATCATCATATCAGCTGGCAGACGTCCACTGCTGACAAAGGCCTTCTTCAAAGATCTACACAACAATCTGTCCTGCGCTGCCCTCATTCAATGTTTTCTGGCGATGTTGACCAGATCATAGGTCCATCTTGTGGGGGGTTACTAATGCTGAGCCTTCCGGTACGTGGTCGCGATTCAAGGACTTTACTGCCCCCACGGTCATCTGTCCTTCAAGCTAAATGCCCTGCTAACTGCTACTTCAGTTTTGCAATTATTTGGGCTATATCAGTCACTTTGGTTCTCCTACGGATCTCCTTTTTTCAATTTAGCAGAGAAACTCCGAGCACAGCCTTCTCCATTGCTCTCTCAGCAAACATGAGTTTTCTCATCAGGCCCATAGTAATCGATGGCTTAAAAAGGTAAAAGCACAAGCAAATAATAACTTAACAATACAAAACTTTTGCCTTCATGTTTTATTAATAAAAAGTTATAAATAAAAAATTTTCACCTTTTTTTATTGAATAGGAGGACAAACGAGCGTACGGGTCACCTGGTGTTAAGTGATCACCGCCGCCCACATTCTCTTGCAACACCAGAGAAATCACAAGAGCGTTGCCGGCCTTTATGGTAACTTACAATAATTAAGACGTGTTAAAAATTTTGTAGTTCATTATAGGAATAATAGGTTTTATTATTTATTTTATTATATCTATTTATGATATTACATAGTGAAAATCCACCTAAAATAAGCCGATTTACCTTTTCCTTATTCTTTTCAACATAAACAATGTAACAGTATTATATTATTGGCTAAATAAATAGATTAAGAGGAACGTATCCATTACGTCGGCATAATGCAATTTATCGTGAAAGGTTAAAGAAATCTCATGTTAAGATCAAGTTAGCACGACTTGATCCGAATATCTGTAATCTACTAAGAAATTACTTTGAAAATGACTTAATATTGAACTAAAAGTGTACGTATCAAATTTTTCCCTGTTATGCAATTTTTTTTAAGTTTCACATCCTTGTGAGTCCGTAATTTGTTAATCCTAAACTAATCTATAAAATATATTACAACAAAAACGTCAATAAGTTTATGTCAGATTAGGAAAATTTTGCTAATTCTTTTTTCATTCAAAAGGAATTGATGAATTGCATACAATAAAGCCCAGTAAGTTGAAAGTATTTATGAAGAATAGTGGCAACTCGAACAATAACCATTTTAGTATTTTCAACAGGAACATCTCTGTGATATCTAAGTAGTCGTTATTATATCACCAAAGAAATTTAAAGGATTCTAGTGTTTTTTTTTTCAATTCAATTAGTAAAGGGTTGACGAATTTCAAACGGTAAAACCGTAGGTGTCCGTCCCTACTCTGTGGTAAAACATAGTATATCATAGACCAAGTATAACTTGGTCCCTGTATTGCTTTTTTGACGTTCATGATTGTCATTTTTACATGCTTTTTATTAGCTTCACCTGTATGTAAGTTTGTTTGCAACCGACTCATTTGGGCGCGATTTTGACCCACTTTAAACGGCCAGATTTCGTTTAACTACAACCGTACAAACTGCTTAGATTTATCGACCGGTGACAATACGTTAATTTGGTAAAATTATTACGTTTTCAATTTGCAAAGTAAGATTTTTGTTTTCATTATGAATTTTCTATATTTTAGTTCGGTTTTCTATCAAAAGCCCTTATTTTAGTTTTTTTAACTACTACCTATTTGTCTTAGCGAATGAATGATTTTTATTATTCATTTCACAATTAGGACCATCATATACTACTATAACACAGTAAATCAATAATCAATATCATAATTGTAATCGGAGCGTCATTACTTTTCAAGTATCTTATAAAGAAATTATCAAATTATATTTATAATCAAAATTTACTTTAATTAATCCCAAAAGTTAGAAATATCACTTTATAAATAACAAACTGCTTAGAAATTAACGAAGTAACAAAGTTTTTATCTCCTAGAATAAATGCAAATATGTTAGCCTTAAGTCTTGCAAACAAGTTAGCCATAAGTCGTGATATATTGTTTGTTTGATCCAGTAGGATACTGGTCGCAATTTGAGTATAATATTCTGCCCATTGAAACTGTAATAACATTATGAATATCTCACTATATCATTTCATCAAACTCATGATTCACAAGAGGATCTTAAATGATTCACTCCAAGTATTTACATAAGTCCGTTGAATCAACAATTCGTGTTGGGAACCGCAAGGTAAACGCAAGAAGGCCTGCGAATTAATTTCCGAGCAAATAGCTTTTAACTTATTCATGAGTTTGCTTCCTCGATGGATGTAATACTATGTGTAAATATTATTAGAGTGTGGACATTTCACAGCCAAATTTTCGAAGGTATCCTTTTCTGAGCCACATTCGTGCTAATCTTTACAGAACTAATAATATTTTCACATTATTTAGGCAACAAAAGTTTTGTGGATTAAAAGCTCTGATATGAAAATAGTATTTTTTTTAAATAACAATAAAAACTCTTACCGCCAGTTGCAGAAAGCAAAATTAAAGTTAATGTTTCATTAAATATAATACCGTCACTTTCTTTTTTAATTTGACAGTCAAAGATAGCATGTTATATAATGAAATATTTATAAAACTTTTCTGCGCCTGGCGGTTAATCACCTTAACCATCCACTCAAACACAATCAACAAATTTTATTAAAATCAGTTTAGTGGAATAAGAATAAACTATTAATGTATTTAGGTACAGATGTAATATTTTAAGTATTTCGCTATGAGGATTGTAACTTTGCATCACAATGGCACCTGCAATTAGTTTCAAATTATATCTGCTCGCAGGTCAGTTTTATACAGGCTTTAAACAGTTTACAGGCTTTTGTTTTAAACAGACATTTTATACAGATTTCCCGCTCTTATTCCGTTAAGATTAGTACTAAAAATTGCATTCTGCATGTAGTAGACTACACTTACACGAGGTATCCTCAGGAGATGATGACTCGCCATACTCTTCAAAGGGAGCTTTAAACTTAGACCCTTACCTATCTATGTTGGCTAAGAAGAACCTTACAAAAACCATATTAAATAATAAGCGCATTATAACAAAAATACTAATAACTTTAAGGACGTTTCACAAACTTATTAATAATACTTGGCCTTTATTTTATAATCATTTGTGAAACGTCAAATATTGGAGATAAATTCTTGTCGCAAATTATCAATATCGCTTTTATACATCTTGGATATGTACAGTGTCGAGCAGTTTGGTGGGAAATTATTGAAATAAGTATATTTATCTTTTAAACCTAAAGCGTTGTAATACACTTTAAGAATTAATTAATTATTTTTCTTTTGAATAAGGTGTTTATTGAGCATATTTGTAAAGTTAACAATCTGTTAAAAAACTGTTTGAAGTTACATTTAAAATTTTTGATAAATTAAACGCAACACGATTAAATTATATATTTTCTATACAGATCCCAAAATAGCGTTTAGCACGAATTAATATAGATATATAGCATTTGAAAAAGGCTAAAGCAAAGGCACATAAAGAGAGATTAGCCATAGCAGGCCTAAGACTGGCATAGGTATTGAAAGAAAATATTTTATACTATATTTGAGTTTAAAACTGGACAAAGGAGCTTGCAGCTCACATAAACCAAGAAGAGCTCATATCATTTCTGCCAGCCATTATCAATCCAAATCGAGATGATTTGCTGCACAAAAATAATCACAGAAGCGGTATTACCTACCAGTGGGAGGCTCCTTTGCACAGGATGCCAGCTAGATCATGGATACCACAACGGCGCCTATTTCTGCGGTGAAGCAGTAATGTGTAAACCTTCCTGTGTGTTTGTCTGAAGGGCGCCGTAGCTAGTGAAATTACTGGGCAAATGAGACTTCTTCTTAAGTCTCGATATCATCCCCACCATCTGGATGTGTGGCGGTCCTCCACAGTGCGGTTTTCAAGGAGCTTTCTTCCTCGTACTACGAAGCTGTGGAATGAGCTTCCTTGTGCGGTGTTTCCGGGACGATACGACATGGGTACCTTCAAGAAAAGCGCGTACACCTTCCTTAAAGGCCGGCAACGCTCTTGTGATTCCTCTGGTGTTGCAGGAGAGTGTGGGCGGCGGTGATCACTTAACACCAGGTGACCCGTACGCTCGTTTGTCCTCCTATTCCATAAAAAAAAAGTCTCAAGGTGACGAGCGCAATTGTAGTGCCACTGAGAATATTTGGGTTTTTCAAGAATCCTGAGCGGCACTGCATTGTAATAGGTAGGGTGTATCAATTACCATCAGGTGAACGTCCTGCTCGTCTCCCTTTTATTCATTAAAAAAAAAACACTAATTTCGCTCATTGACGTGGAAACACGTGCGTTTAGCGTTATCAACCTTGAACCGTCAAAACAGCCCAAGCTAAAATAATATTTCAAACTCCCTAAAGACCATAAACCACAAACGTAGCTGTAATCTTAATCCCGAGCATAAAATTGGGTTAATTAAGTTCCCATAAAATGAGGTGTTTCGAGGTCGCCCGAGGTGTGCAGTGTCGACTGTCGTCTCGCAGACGTACGGAACCCGCAGGCGTTTAATAGCACGTAAACTTACACGACTTCGCCGTTCTGTAATTACTGTCGTATTCCTGCCTTCATGTAACACGCTTACAATTTCATTTGGCCATGTATTATCTAGCTTAATCCCATGGCTTTAACATTGTTGAGTTACATCTCGCTGCGGTGTTTAGGTATATATAAATGTAGAAGGAGTTGATAATTTAAACGCACTTAAAATTGAGAAAACTGTATTTTACAGTTAACTATAATTTGGGCAGCGTTACCCCTTAGAATTCACAATAAGTAATGTCTACTCAAAAAAAAATCAAATTTCTATACGTGTTAATAAGATATGTACATAATTACTTATAATCTACTTATTATAGCAATTAAGCCTTATATATGTAGGTATCAGAAAACTTATTTCTACAACCCTATCTACGTGTTGATGGATAAAACTTTATTATGCTTAAAACTAATACATAAGGTTTGTGGGGGAAAATCCAGGGAACTGGGAAAACCTGGCTATTTGCTATAACTTAACCTAACTTAAAATTAAGGTAAATAACTTCATAGATATGTATATACGTGTATAATATATAAATATAAGTGGGGTTCGGGGGGGGGTGGATCTGGGATAAGGAAAGGAGGGAGAGGAATGTCCACTCGAACTGAGCGCTCTGGCTTATATAGGGCACGACCGTCTACCGTGATGATTTTACCAACGGTTAGTTGTGACTACTGTAGTGCCAACTAACTTACACGAATCAAATTAACTAACGATCTGAATATAATATGCTATTATAGTTATTCCTAATTATAGTTACAATTATATAAAATAACATTACTAACACAGTAAGTAGTTAAATAAATGTTATAATTAATTGGGATATCTTATCGTATATATTTTACGACCGTTCAAAATATTCAGTCTATCTCTTACTTGAGATAAAAATCGTAACTATGGTTGACTTTTCTGTCACTCACCTTATCCGTACACGCTGTCTGTCAATAGGACGATATTCGTCGTATTGACAGACAGTGCGTACTTAGCGCAGTGCTTACCAGTGATTGAAGTTTGTATGGAAATTGCAATTCACGCGTCCCAAAATGAGGCGATAAGAATGGCTTGTCGGGTATATTGGGACAGCTTCAGATTATTGATAGCTAATTACTGACAGTAGAAGGTAGTTATTTATCTCTATCTGTAGACATTATATTTGGAACGGCCGTTAGTTGTCATATAAGATCATCACAGAGGTTGGTTCGTTTACCATTTTAGTTAATTCGTTAATCTACATTAAGAATTGAAATGAAGAAAGAGTATGAATGTCTTTCAATACAGGTATGAATAGGTTACCGTAGGACACTAGCCCAAATTATGTAATGTAAATAATACTTTTTATTTTTTTTATATATTTTTTCTATGCAGATTTAAGCAGAAATGATTTTAGTTTTTTAGTGAAAACTTTTTCAGGTGCGCTGTGCTTTTTATAATCTATTATTAATTAATATTATTCGTTAATACGATATTTTGCTTAATTTAATTAGAGGGTAACGCACAAATTTTAATATAAACTTTGAAACAACTGAATCTTAATATAAATTCTACAAAGTTAGAGGAACGTCCGGATAAACAAACTATGTTTTTTCTACTCAATGATCGATAAAAATGCATGAATAATGCTTTACAAATGACGTGTCTTAAATCGATATTGTATTAAAATTCAGGACTTTTATGATAAAATGATTTTAAAATATTTATGAAATTTTTTATTAGAAACAATGATTCAAAATATAGTTAAACTTTATCTGAGAACAATACAAAATTCATTTTTAAGATTTGTCTTCAGACTCGTTCCAACTTTCGTATTCAGAGCTTTTGTTACTACGATACAAGTAAAGTTTAATAATTACTTACTCATAAAAGTTACAGCCTTGATACTTTTGGTGTACTGACATATTTTAATTAATCCATTCCAACGATTTGAATTTTTTTTTTAAATCTTAATCTGTTTTGTATAGTTAATAGGTATACGTTCTGTATATATCTATATATTTTATCTTCGACGTACATTTATTACAGCATTATCGGGCTGTTAGGTTATCTATAAGTTAGTATATTCTATGCCCTGTGCTATACTTGTAAGACAACAATATATTAAATTAATACAATACACATACTTAAATATATAACTTAGAATCTTAGATTAAAGATTGGTCTCCGCTGCGCTGCAAATAGACACCGCACTTCCTAAGAACTTCTTTATTACGGCAACTATTAGATGCTTATGTGCGTGGTATCTTGAGACTCAATGGCATTGTTAAAATTTTGTAACTTAAATGCGCTTCGTTCGTCGTTATATTAGTTTCAATTATTAGTAAAGTTTAACAGAACATGTGGCACGTCAACGTCACACATTGTTCGAGACTGGCTCGACTACGCCCACTTGAGCGTAGTATTAGTTGCCGCAGTTTGCGACTACGCCTGCAGTATATAGATAGTATCTATATACTGCAGGCGTAGTCGCATGGGGCGCATAAGAAACCAATCCTTAATCTAAGCTTCGAATCAGAATTTAATTATTCAACAGAAATTGTTCCTACCATATTTCGAACCCCGGACCTCTAGACTAGTTAATATAGTTAGTATACAAAATGTACCATTTACAAGTAAAACTGTACCACCATGTACCAAAGGATATGTAATAGTATATGTAACTGTACCAAGAAATTTTCCTACCAACAAGATCCACTGATAACAATTTCTCACACACTACGAAGAACCTAAGCATCGATAACATTTAATATTAAGGATTTATATCTTAATATTCTGTCGAGACATTTATACTCTATTGTTCGGAGTATTCTCACAATAACACATTGCTTACTAATTGTAGCGTGATAATATATTAATATGTAACATTGTCTTGATTAAACCAAACTAATAAACATGTAGGAATGGTAGGAGATTTGAGCGGATTAGTTGGGATTTCGTAACATGCTGTCTGTACTTACTCACACATCTACTAAAGAGGTGTTATTGTGGATATGCCTTGAATCCTAATATTAAATAATATATAAGCAGGCGAGCTCAGCTTCGGTTGAGTAGATTACTATCGGCGTATTAATAAATTGAATTTTTTGTTTATAACTTATTGAAATTAAACTAACATTAAATAGGAGGGTCCTTTGAACAGGTTGCCTGCTAGATTATGGGTAGCACAACGGCGCCTATTTCCACCGTGAAGCAGTTATGTGTAAACATTACTGTGTTTCAGTCAGAGGGGCGCCGTAGCTAGTGAAATAACTGGGCAAACGAGACTTAATATCTTATGTTTCAAGGAGACGAGCGCAATTATAGTGACACTCAGAAGTTTTTGAATTTTTCCAGAATCTTGAGGGGCACTGCATTATAATGAGCAGGGCGTATCAATTACTATCAACTGAACGTCCTGCTCGTCTTTTTCCTTATTGTCATAAAAAAAAATCGGAGAGCTTGCCGATACATTTGTGAAATCCGCATTCGAGAGTCAGCTTAGTCGTTTCTGGGATAAACGTGTACAAAGAAGCGTTAACTTTAGTTAGTTAGTTTTTTCAATGTCAAAAAAATTCAACGATATTCCATTTCTATATAATAAAAGGAAATAAGCCTTCAGTTCACCTGACGTAAGTGATCACGGTGTCCAAAGTTGCCTTACACTTTCCAGAGGAAACTTTTGAGGTTTGCGGGCCTTTAACTGCGCTGCCACTGCTGAAGGTACCAACAAATATCGAAATGGAATCTTTCCAGACCTTGTCAGCTCGTGAAAGTAAATTTGTTGAGAATCACACTATGAAAGAATATCACACTATAACGACGACGTTAGCTAGTTTTCGGCTGCAGAAATTTACCAGTTAAGAAACCAGGTAAGAAAATATGTTCAAGTACAGGTTAAGCAAATTATGTGTTGCACCATTTGACAATTTTTAGATGACGTCATAACTGTAACTGTTAACCGTAACTGTCCAATCTTCGCCGGTAAAAGCTATTGTAAATGTTAAATAGCTAAATAGCAAATATTTGATATTGACTTGATATTTCATTTTTAACTTTAACAATGCCAAGGAAAACAATGGTGCAACACATTCCGCAGTCTATGTTAAAGTCAGAGTTACTGTTAACATTAAATTTGACTAAAACTATAACAGCTCATATGATGCAAGCCAGCCTAAGATTTTCTTCTTTTGCCGTGCACCATCCAACAAACTTTGCAACCCATAGCAAAATAAATTATTAATTGATTACCAGTGCACATGTTGACGTTGTCCTGTTACCAAATTAAAAATAAAATAAATAAAAAGCCTATTATTCCCATACCATAATGAATTACAGATTTTTTTTAAACCTTATCTAGTTGTAGCTATTTGCTAGTTATTGTTAAATGGACATTGCGTCAAAATGGTAAATACCAACCTTATCACCTTAACGTCTGGCATTCTACAACCGCGCGTTTTGCAAGAAATTTCTTGCCTCGTACAGCCTTTGTGGAATCAATTACCGGCTGCTGTTTTCCCGAACCAATACGACTTAGGGACCTTCAAGAAAAGAGCATACTCTCACTGACTCACCACTCCTCACCCTTAGGTATTAAAAAAAATCTTAACTTAACCTATAATATTAATAGCAAATAGCCAGGGGATCCCCCCCCCCCCACAAACCTCATGTATTAGTTTTTTAAGCATAATAAAGTTTTATCCCTCAATACGTAGATAGGGTTGTAGAAATAAGTTTTCTGATACCTACATATATAAGGCTTAATTGTAAATTGCTTTAATAAGTAGATTTAAGTAATTTTGTATATATAATTTAATACCAAATATAGAAATTTTGAATTTGTTTTTTTTTTTTTATGACCTATAATATTAATTTATCACAGAAGTCTTGCTCAGTAATAATAACTTTTTTTTAATTAAAATAAGGGACGATACGAGCAGAACGTTCAGCTGATGGTTATTGATACGCCCTGTCCATCACAATGCAATGCCGCTCAGGATTCTTGAAAAACCCCAAAAAATCTGAGCGGCACTACAATTGCGCTCTTCACCTTGAGACATAAGATCTTAAGTCTCATTTTCCTAATAATTCCACTAGCTACGGCGCCCTTCAGACCGAAATACAATAATGTTTACACATTATTACTTCACAGCAGAAATAGAGGCCGTTGTGGTACCCATAATCTGGCCGACATCCTATGCATTATATGCTTCCCACTGTTGATAATAATAATGATAATAATTAACATAATGACTTATTAAGTTAGTAAGAAGGTAACTCTCTTATGTAATATTATTCATTATTTATAAATATTTATGGTCCCACATGCATCGAAGGTTCTGTAGATATTTAAATGTTAATTAATATCATATTATCTTGATTTGAATGAAATCTTGATATAATAATTATATTTAGTTGGTACTATCGCATCATACAAACATTATATAACTCTTTACACATAACATATTAATTACTTTTCCCATTTCGTATAATATTAATTTTAACAAGATATTTCTTTAAAGTAATTTAAAGATACTATGGAATTATTTTATTTACTACTAGCTGACCTGGCAAACGTTGTTTTGCCATATAAATTATATATGTAAACCTTCCTTGAGCTTCAACGAATCTATTACAAAAGATTTCATTGAGATCGCTCGAATAGTTTAGGAGTTATTAGGGAACATACAAACATATATTCTTTTTAAATATATAGATGAGGCGTTTTACTGAATTTTATATTTGGACAGAAAACGAAGATAAGTAACAAAATTTATAGGATTAAAATCAATTTAAGACAGCCTAAACTTATACACAGCAATTACTAAAGCAATCATTTAAAACTGAAACAAGACGATAAATAAGGCTAATATAAAATCCATAAGGCTTAAGCTTTCATCTAGAATGCATTAAGCTGTATTAAGGGCAAATCAAATATTAAAAAATAATACCCGAGTGTCCCGCTTACTGACGTTCGAGATAATGTACGCTCGCGCACAAAATATTAATGATACTATTTTATTTTTTTATTGTATACTAGTAATCAACTGGTATGTGATAGATAAAATAAAAGATAATAAATAAAAATAATTTCTCAGAAAGTCTGTGTTAGAGTAAATAAATTTGTTTGGGCCTGTAAAGGCCCTGATGCGCCTTCAAAAAATCACAGATTTAGGTACCGCACTGTTAGCTTGAATCTATCTTAGGATACGGTCTTATTATTTGGGGTAATGGCGTAAACATTCAAAAAGTATTTATTGCACGAAAAAATGTATCCATGCGATTTGTTGGGTAGGTCTGAATCGTGCAAACCGCTATTTATTAAGCTCAAATTGTAAATCTTGCAGCATCTATAATACACTTACGATATTTGTATTTTTGTAAAGAGACTATTTTTTCACCACTGTCAAGAAAATATATGGCCGTAACCACCGCGATCTAAATAGACTTCTTTAGAAAAAATCACCCAGGACTACTTTGAACTGTCACTATTTAAAATTTAATATATATAATACTAATACTTCTGTAAAATTACTGAATCTACCATATGTTCGAAAAAAGTAGAGCTCGTGATAAGAACACATAAGAAACTCAACGGCCACTCTTTTCAATCAAATATAGTATGTTACAATGGCTGTAATATACAAAGCGCATTAGTTTGTAAGGTGCTGTATCCAACATATTCAAAGTTAAAAGCGTTTTAAACATGAAATTTTACATAAAAAGTAATAAAAAATAAACTGTATAAAAACAAATTATCCTATATTGGATGCATCAACCTTAATATTGATAAAGTTGGGGGAGGCCTTCGTCCACCAGTGGCTCCGGCTGATATGGTAATAACATCTTAACAGCAAAGTTTAGGTAATCAGCAAGTTTACAATATTTACCTGCTGTTTCTTACATGAAAAATATTTACCGGAGTCAAAATAGTATAACATTAAAGATTCATATTGTATGTATCATAATAGTACACGTCACTAAGTTGTATATAAGGAAATTTCTTTTGTAATAATGCGTCAAAATTCTTCAAGTTGAAATTAATTTCGGTGGCAAACATTGATTCTTAATCAGATGTAGATTTAGAGTTTATACCTAACTTTTGTTTACCAAGTCATAAGTGTCATTATTTGCCTACAAATTGGTAATCAGTTTACAATACATAGTACACAAATTACATTATTTTGTATATTGTTACGTTACCTCGACGGGACACAGTCGCAGGCTGTAAAATAACGGCAAAGGTTCAATACGCCTTTCCCTATTGATATGAAGTGGAGTACAGATAAACAAACAAAGTAGACATATGAGTAGAGTCTAGTTATTAATATTTTTTTATGTAAAATACTCAAACAAATATCTTATTATCTCAAAGAAAAATTTAAAGAAATAAATATTATGACTGTATATGGTCAGTACATTTATGAAAATTTAATATACGTTTACAAACATCGTCACCTTTTTGCTCTTAAATAGTGACTTTCATTATTATAACACTAGAAATAAGGGATTGCTTGTAACTTATTCTAGTAGGCTTCATAAGATACATAATAGCTTTAAGGGTAAATGTATACAATTTTATAATAAAGTCCCAGCCACTGTTCATGTTTTATTAAAAAATCGTAAATCTGTCGTAAATTCTACTACTCCACAGCTGAATATCTAAGTGATCTGACAGCCTGGGACTAGATTATGATTATTCTATAGCAATAGCAATGACAATACAATTATTGTATATTTGATTAATAAGAGCGCAAAAAAATGCCGAGAGAGTTTCTTACGCCGCTTCTTCTCTCTCAGAGCGCCATTTGTTTCCGAAGCGATAGTAGTATCTAGTATATTAGAAATGACATCAAAAAGAATTCTAAAGGAATCAATTTTGAGAAAATAAATGCCTTTTATGCCTTTTTATTACACATAAAAAAATATCATCATCAGACGCAAAGATTTCCCTCGCAATACACGCTCAGTTAATATTAACAATTCTTGACTTGACGCAACGATTACACATCGTTACACAATTAACAATTACGCAAAAAAAAAGCGTAACTGTCAAGTAATGATGCGTCCGATTCGGCGGCCGCCGCGATCAGAATACAAATAGCATTCCCCACGCGACTGTACCAACGAAAGTGAAAACGGCCTTAAAACTTGTACAAACAATGTGGCGGGTTGACAAAAACAAATATTGAATGCACGTCCCACAACAAGACGAGAACGATAGAAAGTTGGAGTGTTTAGTTTTTTTTTTTTCGTAATTTTCATTATGGCAAGCGAAATAATAGTAGAGAATGGGTGCTGGCTATCGAGATTAGTAGGCCGATTGGAGATTAGGGACTTGATGTCTTTGCTGACGTCACTACAAATACATACATGCATGTACTCTTAGATTATTTATACGTCTATGACAGCTGTGAAAACGTCGAAGAAATAGACTTTAGAACTAACCTCTATTTTGAGCAATTCACGCACACTTACACAAAGTGTCACACAAATCGCGAGTGTAAGACGTAGCTTGTCACGCATACTAAAGTAATATTCCTGCCCTGTTTTATCGGTTGTCTAACAGAACGAGATATCTAGACGTATAAATTATATAATAAGCTTTAGACTAAATTAGTTCCCTAGATTTCTCAAAGAAATTTGTTGCCATAGGTTCGAGTCCTGCGTCGTACATAAAATTTTATTTGTGTAAAGAATTCTGTTGAAAATTGAACATGAACAAAATAAGAAGATTTAAGTGTGTTTTTTACATTTTTAAGGAAAGAAATTGATATATATTATTTTGTGAAAAAATGTCTCACTTGCATCGTGGTTTCATATAATAAGATTGTTGCTTTTTTATAAGGCTGTCCGTAAGCGGCTGTATGTACAAAACCGTAATAGTGAGATAGCTGTAATAGCACAGTATTGCATAGTCAAAATCAAAGTCAAATAAACTTGAATTAGGCGTAAACCAAGCCCTTTTGAATCGTCACTACAAATATTTCTTTTAAAGTACTGAATTTACCATTTATGTTCGGAAAAAGTTGAGCTCGTGAGAAGAACATACAAGAAACTCAACAGCCACTCTTCACACAATCAAATAGAGTATTTTAAAATGGCTGTAATATACGTACTAAATTCGTTTGTAAGGTGGTGCATTAAATAATATAAATTATTTCATAAAAAGTAATACAGAATAATCTGTATAAATATAAATTATCGTATATTGGATGCAACAACCTTTAGAGCTTGAACTCATTGTTTGAATTTTATTGGGTCACTTTTGTCTGTATTCCATTTGCCAATAACGGAGATTATAACTTTTCTTACTAAGTAATAATAAGCAAGAAAACAGAAAGAATAGTCGAGACTTAGTACAGAACAGCATACACTATGTATAATTGCTTATATACTTCATTCGTTTCGTTTAAAAAAAATTGATAATATCTGCTTTAGTTACTTAGATATGATTATTTTGGCATTTATGTTTTGATAAATATATGTTCTTTCTTACCCGTTGCAAATATTAGCGGTATTCCCAATCACTGGTTATAAAAACTTAAACGAGAAGTCCTTCAAATTAAATTAACTGAAATTGTAATAATAATATATAATTCAATTTCAATTTTCATTCTTTTGTATCCCAGAGTAACCGGGGAAAACCACACTATTAACGGGTATGACTCACGGATCCATCGCAATTGCTTGAGCGACTGAACTCATTAAAAGCGCGTAAAAGTAACCCCAAATCATTGGACTATAACACTTAATCAAGTCTGTAATTAGGTGAAAGTAATGCATTTTGTCGAAAAGGTATATATAGTAAAGGTATACATAATTGACAATAGCTAATTAAAAAACTTATTAATTGTGACCTAGTCATAAGGCTGACATACAAAAAAAAGGATTGTGTGGTTCTATAAAACCACGGTAAAAGTGAAACTTTTTTTCACATTATAGACATGTAACTTAAAATTTTTGGAATAATATTCCATTAGGGGGTATAAAAATCGCTTTATCAATCTTAATTTTATATTTGGAAAATTGGAATGATAATGGGAAATAATACAAACAAACAAAGGAGTAATAGTAATATACACTACACGATCAGCTGCTGCGAACTATAGGCGCCGCCCGACCGTCACGCGACATGCTACACACAGACGAAAAAGTTTGAGACGATGTAATAAAAGTTTTACTTTAAAAGGGTATGAAAATCTAATCGAAGTTACTTTTAGAAAAAGTGTGATTTTATGACACATTTAGGTATTCGTACCCAAATGCACACAATATAACATAAACAACACAGACTCTATGCAACACTGTGCTTTTACTGTGAAATACAGCCGCTTTTAGACAGACACCGGACAACCTAATAAAAAAAGCAATTATTGTGTGTTTCCATGATGAAAGTCAAACTATTTTCAGAAATTAACATATTAATATCAGCATAATAATCGGATGCAAAAAATGAAATAATTTTATCAAATTAATGTATTGTCATCGGACCTCGATAAATCTACGAAGTTTGAAGGAAATCTAGCCGTTTAAAGTGTGTCAGAATCGTGCCCAAATGCATGCAGCCGTTTACAAACAAATATATATACAGGTGAAGCAAAAATAAGGGCGTGTAAAAAAATTATGCTTTACATAAAATATAATGCGATAAAATACCTGTTTGTCAGGTGTGGCTTGCGAACTGACGCTCTCTTTCGGGAATCAAAGCACTCGACAAAACTGACTTAAAAACAGTAGGTTACATTAATAATTCAACTTGATCCTTACTCAGCGGCTGGCGGTTATCGTATATGCGATATATGGACTAAAAAAATTGAGCCGGGGTAATAAAAGTTTCACTTTGATAAACCTTAACAAATCGGTTTTATTTCATTAGTGACAGTTAGATTCGTGCACTAAGGGTCCTAATAAAAGTGTAAAACACAATTTTGTCATTGATATTGAAAATCATCAAAGCCCATAAGAAATTGTTGGTGCTAGGTTACACGCCCCATAAAATCTTTAAGATTATGTCTTCTACTTGTTCTGGGTCCAGTGTTAGGCGGAACAACCAGTGTTAACTGCCACCGCAAAATTAATATAGATAATATCAGGGGAATTCACTCCAATTTAAACGCCGTCCACCACCACCTTGAGACGGCGCAGCCGGCCTTGTGTTTCCTTACGGAGACGCAGATATCTCGACCTAGCGATACGTCATATTTAACGTACCCCGGGTACAAAATGGAGCACAACTTTTTGCCTCATGCCGGGGTATGTGTGTACGTTAGGAAGGATATCTGCTGTCGCCGTCTCGGCAATTTTGAGGGTAGGGACCTGTCTACTCTCTGGCTCCGCGTAGATTTAGACGACCGCGTCCGTATCTATGCGTTTGTCTACAGGTCCCATAGTGGTAACGCAGAAACCGATCATCTCATGGGCTGCGTTCAAGCGGCAATTGACGACGTGCTTGCACAGATCCCCTCCGCTGAAATCGTAGTCTTGGGTGATTTCAACGGGCACAATGCCGAATGGCTTGGATCACGTACCAGAGACTACGCAGGGCGATCTGTGCATAATTTTGCATTGGCGTATGGTCTGTCCCAATTGGTTGAGTCGCCAACGCGGCTCCCGGATGTGGATAGCCACATGCCGTCCTTATTAGATCTTCTGCTGACTACACATCCCGATAGTTACCAGGTCTTTGTTGACGCCCCTCTCGGAACGTCCGACCATTGCCTGGTCAGGAGTGTAGTGCCTCTCCGACGCCAACGTCGCAGACCACCAGCGACCCGCCGCGTTTGGCACTACAAGTCAGCAGATTGGGATAGGATGCGTTCCTTTTTTGCATCCTACCCTTGGGGCAAGGTTTGTTTCCCTTCGGATGATCCTAGTGCCTGCGCCATTGCAGTAGCCGATGTCATACTGCAGGGCATGGATATTTTTATACCAAGCTCTGTAGTACCGATCGGTGGCAGATCACAGCCCTGGTTCGATGCGTCAGTTAAAGCAGCATCTGACTGCAAAAAACAGGCGTATCGAACTTGGGTTGCGGCGCTGGGCACAAAGGATCCGAACTGCAAAGTTCTTAAGAGGAAATATAACCGTGCCTCCAGATTTTTTAAGCGGCAAATCGCCCGTGCTTATTCTAAGCACGTCGTCAAAATCGGCGAGCAACTTTCCAGTTACCCGACCGGAACACGCAAGTTCTGGTCGTTGTCGAAAGCTGCTCTTGGTAACTTCAACCAGCCGTCCTTGCTGCCGTTGCACATGAGGAATGACACCCTGGCCCATACGGCAAAAGAGAAAGCCGAGCTCTTGTGCGCTTTTTTCGCCTCCAACTCGACTCTTGACGACAACGGAAAAACACCGCCGACCATCCGGCGGTGTCAGAGCTCTATGCCTGAAGTACAGTTCAGACAGAAAACTGTTAGGCGAGCTCTGTTTTCGTTGGACGTCAGGAAGTCGAGCGGGCCGGATGGCATTTCTCCAATCGTGCTTAGACCGTGTGCCCCTGAGTTGACGCCGGTGCTAACGCGTTTATTCCGGCACTCTTATTCCAAAGGCGTAGTCCCTGACTCATGGAAGTCAGCCCTTGTCCATCCGATCCAAAAAAAAAGGAGACAGTTCGGAACCGGCGAACTACAGGCCTATTGCTATCACCTCCCTGCTCTCCAAAATCATGGAGAGCATAATTAGCCGCCAGCTTTTAGTATACCTAGAGGGTCACCAGTTGATCAACGACCGACGGTACGGCTTTCGCCATGGACGGTCGGCAGGTGATCTTCTGGTATACCTAACACATAGATGGGCGGCGGCTATTGAAAGCAAGGGGGAAGGCCTGGCAGTTAGCCTGGATATAGCGAAGGCCTTTGATCGTGTATGGCACAAGGCGCTCCTCTCAAAACTTCCATCATTTGGGCTTCCCGAGAGTTTGTGCAAGTGGACCTCCAGCTTCCTCACTGGGCGTAGCATACAGGTCGTTGTCGACGGATATTGCTCGAACCCGAAGCCCGTGAATGCTGGAGTGCCCCAAGGCTGTGTGCTATCTCCTACGCTGTTTCTTCTGCATATCAATGATATGTTGGACACCTCCAACATGCATTGCTATGCAGATGACAGCACTGGTGATGCCGTATACACGGGCCATGCAGGTCTCTCTCGGGAAATCGTCGACCAGTGCCGGGAGAAACTTGTGTCTTCTATCGAGTCCACTCTCGAGAAGGTCGCGGAATGGGGTAAATTGAACCATGTCCAATTTAACCCCCAGAAGACTCAAGTTGGCGCGTTTACCACTAATAAAACCCCATTTATCGTATCACCGCTCTACGAGAACACTTACTTACGGAATACTGGGTCTCGAAATCTCGAGCGATTGCCAATTCCGTGGCCATCTGGAGGGCAAAGCCAAATTGGCTTCGAAGAAGCTGGGCGTCATCAATAGAGCACGGCAATACTTCAAGCCGGCCCACATTCTAGCGCTCTACAAAGCGCAGGTCCGGCCACACATGGAGTATTGTTGTCATCTCTGGTCTGGTGCACCCCAGTATCTGCTCGATCCATTTGACCGCGTGCAACGTAGAGCAGCTCGAATTGTCGGGGACTCAGTGCTCTGTGAACGGCTGGATCACTTGGCGTTGCGTAGAGACGTCGCTTCATTGTGTGTCTTCTACCGCATTTATCACGGGGAGTGTTCCGAAGAGCTGTTTAACCTGATTCCTGCCACCGAATTTCACCTTCGCACGACACGCCACAAGTTAGGATATCATACCCACCATCTGGATGTGTGGCGGTCCTCCACAGTGCGATTTTCAAGAAGCTTTCTCCCTCGTACTACAAAGCTGTGGAATGAGCTTCCTTGTGCGGTGTTTCCGGGACGATACGACATGGGTACCTTCAAAAAAAGCGCGTACACCTTCCTTAAAGGCCGGCAACGCTCTTGTGATTCCTCTGGTGTTGCAAGAGAATGTGGGCGGCGGTGATCACTTCACACCAGGTGACCCGTACGCTCGTTTGTCCTCCTATTCCATAAAAAAAAAAAAAATATATAATTTCATTAAATATATTTTCGTAAGGTTTTTAATCCCAGTACGATAACTGATTAACGATACAAGCAGACCCAACTGATAACAGCGATTGCGTTACTTAATTTGTGACATATCATAACATCTTACTGTACTATCACCTGTATCACCCTGAGATTTAAGGTTGAATGTCTCCTTTGTCACATTACGTGAATTTGGTGAACCTTAATATCATCTTGAACCATTTGACGCCGTCCAACACTGAGCTGTTGAATTGTCGGGACGAAAGTACTTGTCTATTTTCTACCGCATTTATCACAAGAAGTCTTCCGAAGAGCTTGCACCACACACCATATACTAAAATATCATTCTGACCATCTGAAATATAGTGTTCCTACACAGTGCGGTTTTAAAAGTACTTTATTGTTTATATTATAAGGGACAAATGGGCAACAGGCTCCCGTGCTGGGAAGTGGCCAGGCAACCGCACATGAACATCCGCAAAATCAGGGGGAAGTTTTATTTATAAAAATAAGAGACGAGACGAGCAGGACGTAATGATACGGATATAGGTAATTGATACGCCCTGCATGTTACAAGGCAGTGCCGCTCAGAATTATTGAAAAACCTAAAAATTCTGAGCGGTCTGTCTCCTTTGCCCAGTAATTCATTCAGACTGAGACACAATAATGCTTACACATTACTGCTTTGCCGCAGAAGAATGTTGTGCCGTTGTAGTACCTATAAACTAGCCGGCATTTACCAGTGGGAGTTTCCGGTTAATACATTTAGTCACCTCTTACGACACCCTTGGGCCTGGGACTTCACTATTATTTTTATGCCCCGGGGGAACAAATCTAACTAATCACCAAATGACTCTTTGTCCTTCTTCTCCATAAAAATGAATAGTTACAGGTCTGTAATTTATATGTGATACGATTAAACTCAGTAGCACCATTTAGTAGCTTATAATTATCCAATTAAATTTAACTCAATGGCTGGATAATATTTTTTCTCTCGGCGCGGGTACTTCAGTGCATGATAATGAGGTCATGCCACGAAATGTGGTCGCACTCGGCGCTCGGCAGCTAACTGTACACGCTTCGTTATACAATAATTATAACGCATGCTTTTCGCGTAGTCATATTTAATTAATTTCTGTTTCATAAACCGGTTTTACCTAATGATTATATTTCTAAGGTGCGGTGGGCATACGTCACATACGGTGTGTGTTTTTCTGTGCGTCTGGGTTTTTATTTGTGTTTAATAAAGGTTTTTTATATATGCAAATATTTAATTTTAATCAAGATTTTACTTAAACCCTCACCACTGGATTTTCCCCCCTAATATCTTTATTCTTCCTTTGTATGACCAAAGGTAATGACAAGAGCATACATGCAAAAATTTAACCGATTAGGCGTGGACTGAACTGATAGTTAGTCCCATTTTAATTTACATAATAACATTTACCCCAATACTAGTTAAAAGAAGCAAGTGCATGAAAGCTTCACAAGTTAGCCTTAACATAATCACATTTTAAATAGCCCTAAATGGGATGATTCGTGAAATACCGCTTATAAACAAATCCTCATCATTTCGCAAAATTGTAAACACAATCACAATAAAGAACCATCAGAATATAAATTAATTTGTACAGTTATAATAATAAATACATTGACAAAGTCGATTAAAGTTCTAGTGTTTTTACAAAAAACTAATTTAGTAATCGAAATATTAAAAGCTAAAGGCGTTTCAATAACAACCCCAGCCGGCGACGGGAGCCTTCCGTTAATACTTGCACTCAATTTTAGTCTAGCTTTGATCTAAAATTCTATTAAAATTCTTATACAAATTTTTAACTCTAGCCAAATCTCAAGCAAAAAGAAGAGTGCTGACCACGAATAATGAACATATTATTCGTTCCTAAGAAACATATATGCAATAGTTTAAAAACCCAATATTATTTCTACAAGGATTTCTGTTGGAGAAATAAATATTGAGCTACACAATAAGCATTATAACTTTAATATATGAATTGATTAAGAGTGCAATTATCAAGGACCGTTTCTTAACGTTCAACAAAACTATGGCATTAACTTCCTTGAGCGTGTTTTCAAGTCCACATTATTAATTTGATAAGTGTTACTTAAAAACAATATCGAACGAACGAAAAACCACCTAAAAGGCTGGCAAGGCTCCTGTGATGTTCCTGGTGTAAAAAACAAAAATCTGTGACCACTGACTATTGTTAACCCTGATGGTCTTTTGTCATCTTAATATATTATTAAGAAAAAAATTGGAAACACGAAGCAGAATTTTGAAAGATATTTGTACACGGATTTTGAAATCTAAACCGCAGCAATCCGCGACTGTCTGTGAGATGCTTTACACCAGAAATGTTTCGAATACATTCACCCTCAGCATTTCTACACTGATGAATTCTCCATTGATAACATCGTAAATGTGCAGACATAGTTTTAATAATATATTATAAAACTAGTTCATCTATTATTAGATTATACCTATTAATAGACAGTTAATTAAACCAAGTTAATACAAAATGAACGAAAACATAGCAGCTTTATTCTTGGAAATCATTCAATCGTTCAATCCTTTAATAGAACAGCTATCTGCTAATACAATCTGCACTTCATTAGTTCCACATTCCTATTATACCATAGTAACTAATAGGTGATACATATCTAAACTTTATTATTTTATGCACACTACTTTGGTCTTAATAAAATTTATAAACAGACTATAAAATGCATTGAAACTTTATATAAATATTAATAAAACTTAAATAAGAGTATATAAATGATACTAATTTTTGAAGTGAAACTTCTTTAGAATAGTTGATGATTTGAAACTCGATGAAACGAAAAAGTGAGACGATAGAGACATAAACAGGTAAATCTACAGGATTTAGCCAGCGAGAGAATGAGATAGAATACATTAATTTTAATTTTTTTTAACAATATTTTATGGAATGTTTTTTTTAAATTTTAAGTAGTTTTAAGATATTGATATTAACTTTCAAATATTTGTTTTTAAACATTGTCCGTTGAAGTTTCACTTCTACTATGTGTCCCAGCACATATTTCGATTTATTAGACGTAAAGACCGATATAAGAGAAATAATATATTTATGATAAAAAAGCTCAAAGAGTACATAAATATACAATTAAATTGCGTCGTAAGCATAGGCATTATTGTACATAATTAAGGAAGATTATAGTCTGCATAGAAATAAATTTGTGTAACATATGTAAATTCAAAGGTTAGATGAGAAAACCAATAAAGATAATACTTAATAATACTTGCCTTCGCGGAAATGCAAGACTTCTCAAGATCATGAAAGATTTCATGGAGATGATGTTTAATGACAGTTTATGTTAATTGCAACAGGATTTTGACTATGTTATGAATTACAATAATTAATTTATTTATTTATAGATCAATCGAAGGACTTGGAGTGACCTGTAGGGCAAATTAAAGGCATATAGCTCGAGATAATAGTCGATAAAAAAAGTCATTGTCACAAACAGCGATTTGTCACTTTTTTTTCCCAAGAAATCTGCTGTTAGGCAACACATGATAATAGGCCATGTTTATTACTGTAGTGTGCATGAAAAACTACATCTTACACTCGCGATATTTATCACTTTGCTTAGTGCTGAAAATACGGGCTAGCAGTTAACCGCTATTGTTTTCGACGTGTGACAGCTGTGACAGTCTATCTAGATGTATAAATTTTCTAAGATTATACTGTTACAAGGATTTATTTTGTAAAATAAGTAGTTTATATTTAAATATCTGTCGGAATCAAACAGTGATATAAGTCCTTTTTTTGAAAATCGGTAAGATCGGACTGTGCCAAAAGTCTCCAACTTACCAATTTTGCTTGTAAGCCTCATTTTACTGTTTGAAAGTTAGAATATAAGAAGAATAGTGGTATAAATAAGAATTTATTTCTGGATTCATTCGAAATTACCTTCTTTTCTTGCTGTGAAATTGATAATTCGTTACTTTGTAAGCGTTATCGAGCGGCAAAATTTAACAAACTCAAAACATTAATTATAGATTAAAGGATTACCAATTAAAAAAAACTATATATAGCATCTAAGACAATATTAACGAACCTGCTTAGTTACAATACTTATTCTTTTTAAGACTTACAACATTTTCACTTTTTTTAAATTTAATTAAAAACTAAATAGTGACGTATTATTAACTAATTATTGCCATTAGGAATCATTTAATTTATAAACCTTTGTGGTTTTTTAGATGATTAGTTGACCTAGTTTGTATACAGGTGTCCCAAAGTTATGGCATGACATGAAGGGAAAGTACCTTAAATATCGAAGATAGGCTATTTTACTGAAAGAAGACTTAATGTTATTTTTAAAAGTTAGTAATTCTGCATTCATTCAATTTTCTAAAAATTACATGCCTCGTCTGGGTATCGCACCGACTTAAATGTAAAAAAAAACACCCCTACTCTTATGATGCCAATCGAAAGAATGGCCAAAAACTAATAACTCTTCTTAAGTAACATAGTATTTTAAAAGAAAGGAACAACGTTATTGCATTGTCCATCGTACAAAATTATTATTAATATTGACCGGACCGTATAGAATACGACGCCAGACCAATTGGTGCGAGGCGGCCACCCACAGCCACCGGACCATGTGATGGTCCTACCTTACCAAATTCGACCATGTGTTTAGGCTATTAAGTAAACAAGATTAAAAAAAAAGATATTTTAAGTTAAATAAATCAGAAAATATTAATTACCATACATATTAAAACTGCAAACATTTTATTATTGACCATATGAGTAATTATTTTGTTTCACAAACAGATACAAAATACATTTAAAGTCAGCCGACTCTTGTTTCATAGAAACAGCATTGAGTAAGGTTTAATTAAAAAAACCTGAAAACGCCGCGTTTGAAATTGTGATGAATGCTGAAAACAGAATACTAGTCAGTTTGTTATGTTTTTCAAGTGATAACCCTCACATCTAAGATTAATACACAAATAAAATTTTATGAACGATGCGGGACTCGAACCCACGACCTCCGGCTTACCGTGTCGGTTATCAACTGTAAAGTAGATCCTGTAGATAAAGCCACAACCAGAGAGTTGAACAAAGGGGACAATATTTTATGACGATATGTTACTCGAACGGTTAGCTCAGTTGGTTAGAGCATCGGCACGGAACGCCGGTCGTGGGTTCGAGTCCCGCATCGTTTATAAAATTTTGTTTTTAAAATTTTATTTATGCAGAATACTAGTGGTTATTTTACGATTCCCGTTCGTCTGTAAAAGTGAAATTACAACAAAAATAAAGTGAAAAACACTTTCACTGACTAATATTAATATTAAAAACGGCACTTAAATGCAAATGTTTACAACGTCTGACCCAAAAGCACAATTTCAAAGGCTGTAGTTAATGATTCGTGAAACATAAACTGAAAGCCTTTGTAAGAATTAAAATTAAGAGTGAAGCTTTGTAAATTAGCCGATAAATCTCGGTGTAATACTAACATTTTCTAATATGGGAAAGTATTTATTTTAAAATGCTATCGTCTAAGTTTGAATTTTGCATTTTGAATATCCAACTTGAGAATGGAATCTCAGTAACTTATTAGCATGCGATCTAAACTTGAAACCACTTCCATCTGGAAAGCGTCATTTGTGAAACTCATGAAATATTCAGAACTATGCTTAAATGAACAGAAGCGTTTTCTACCCATTACTATTAATGCAAATAAATAGGTTATAATCTTTTAAAAATTTTTAGACTACATACATAATATAATGAAAAAGGTCCAATATTGTTAATTGTAAATACTCAAACTTAAAAATTTAATTTAATTTAAAATCACATTAATTTTAATATCACAAAATAATTTTGATACATGGTAGAAATGTACATGGACACTATTTATTATGTGCATGCTTATTTAAGTATTATGGTTAATAAAATATTAATATAAATGAAATAATATTTAAGGGAATAATTATTAAGTTAATCTTCAAATATAATTTGGAAAATATTAATTTTCGATTTATTTTTTTATCACGACCGCGACGTTCGTTACTTTAATATTATTAATTTTAAAACTGATTTATTGAAATGATGTGTGTAACGTTAATCAAAGAAAAATAAGTAAGATACTATAGAGAATTACATTCAGACTAAAAAATCAATTTAAATAATATACAGGTATATTTATTTAATTGCCATATTACAATTAACAATTCGTTGTTTTTAGACGCATATCTCTGGAATTACTAGACAGATTTTCATAAAACTTTCACGACTGCCTTCAACGTAGCCTGGAGCAACATTTAGGCTGATCAACATTTATTTGATCAATATCGGTGTAGATAAAAAGTTGTGTTTGTATGTGTTAAGAGACTCACATAGATAGTATTATATAAATTGTACTTTTATTTATACTTGGAGAATTTCTTGAGGCAATTCTTCTCTCTCAGCGCGTCATTTGTTTCCGAAGCGTTGGTGCGAATTTAATAAAAGTATTCGAAAGAAAGGAGCAAGGTAATGGAGAGGGCTATGCTCGAAGTTTCCCTGCGAAATAGAATCAGAAATGAGGAGATCCGTAGGAGATCAAAGTTACCGACATAGCCCAAATGATTGCGGAACTGAAGTGGCAGTGGGCAAGGCACATAGTTCGACGGACAGATGGCCGTTGGGGTAGTAAAGTCCTCGATCGGCGACCACGTACCGGAAGACGCAGTGTTGGTAGGCCCCCCACAATATGGTCCGATGATCTGGTCAAGATCGCCAGAATACGTCGGATGAGGGCAGCGTTGGACCGATCGTCGTGGAAATCTTTGGGGGAGGCCTTTGTCCAGCAGTGGACGTCTTCCCAGTGATGATGATGATGATGATTCGAAAGAAACAATATTGAGAAAGTAAATCCCTTTTATATAGAGATAAGATTTAGTAGCTATTTGTGTATGCTTCCATCTTACTGACTTATATTAAATGTAGAACGTTACTCTTGAGTGACGCCGTTATGTATCGAGTTAATTCGATATTAACTTGAGACTTCATCACAAGATGAAAGAGTTCATTATCTAAATACACTCTCATTCAATGGATTTTAACTTGTTTTTATTCAAGCATTTTAATTCTATATCATGAATATTTCCATTTATTAACAGGCAAAGGTGTTCATATTGGAGTTACTGTCGAGAAAATGGAACAACTAATGTTCTGAAATGTCTGTACCAATGACCCCAATCACACAAAACTGCAGCCGTCATTGTGAGACGTAAATTTCCTCATGTTGCATGTAATTTATTTACACAAATAAAATTAAAAAAAAATATGAACGACGCGGGCCTCAAACTCGCGTTCCGTGCTAGCGCTCTTCCAACTGAGCCAACCGTTCGAGTGACGTATCGTCGATAAAAACTTGTATGCTTTGTTAAACTCTTAGGTTGTGGCTTATTTATTTGTTCTTTGTAATGCATTCAAACAATCAGATTTCAAATATTTTTATTCAAAATAGGATTTAAAATCACTTAATGAACGTCAAAACATACCATATTCTAAATATTATGCTGAGAAGACCGGGCGCTAAAAACTCAGGAGGGTTTTTTTTCTCTAATTTAGTTACAATAAAATATGTACGTACAATAAAATTTATAATTTAATAGCCTGAGGGCGTTCGCTCCTATCGCAGTCTGTATCATTATGTTATAGTAACCTTTACCACACAAACGTTTTTACACGCTTTTTATTAGCTTCACCTGTATGTATGTTTGTTTGTAATTGACTCATTTGGGCGTACATACATAAAATACATTAATTTGGTAAATTATTTCAGTTTGGAATTTGCAAAATAAGATTTTTGTTAATTTAATTAATTTTCATCTGTCCTTTATAAGGCAGGAATGATGTTTATTTCAAATGTTAAAAGAAATTTTATATTTTTTGGTTCGGTTTTCTATAAAAAGTGTGGTTTTTAGTTTTTTTTAACTACTATTTATTTTACAATTATTTTGAATTTCTTAACACATTTGTTTTGTACATTTTCTGGGATCATGTTGTAAAAGCATTTATACGCCCAAAAAGACTTAATAACTCATCCGAATAGTAGGCATAAAAGAATATAGTGCTTATCAAAATCGAAAACCTGCGTGCAGGCAATATTATGTTGCGTGTAGTACTTACCGGGTGCGCGGGCGGCATGCATATGTCGTATGCGGGCGCGCGCGGCGCATCACAGCACTTGCAACCTGCTTGCTTCCCGCGACCTGCAAACACAACGCACACTGCTCAAGTTCATATTACCTTAAGGCGAAGAGTAAGCAGAAAACACGCAAACAAGGTGTTTTTAGACAAGTTTTTTAGTGAAAATATAGCATTTCAGGCTATGAACACTACTTAATCCTGTTACACATATCCTTAAGTCTTATTTGTTGGTTGCTTATGCTTGCTGTTGGTTATAGTTAACACTCCAGAGCCTTTTTGAACTACCACTTTTCCTTACAGTTTAACAAGTTTTTTGGCATGGCATGACGCATTTTTTTAGTATAACTCTCAGAAAAGTTATTCTTATAGATTGTACTTTTTTGTGTAGGTATATTTATTCAGATTAGTAATGAATAACGAGGATTGTAAGCATATAAACTGTTTTCCACCCAAGAATTTTGAAAATATTGGCTTTGTTACAGAGATGGCGGCCGGAAGCCGAAAACCTCAAATCGCTCAAGGTCGCTGGCATTTAGTGTCGCCTTAACTCTAGCTCAGTTGCGTGCATTGTTTTTGTAGCAAGATGTAGATCTAACTAGTCAAAGTTGCGGTTTAGTCGGACAGCGCTAGATTTTGAGGTCAAAATATTGACATTTTTTGAGCTTCTTATATAGTTTCCCGACCATTTGGTCAAGCTAATACTTGAGTTTGTGTCATGCTAAGTACAAGCAAAAACTACTACTTAGATATAGCACGCATAACGGGAAGAGGTTGGCGTTACCTCGCGAGGCAATGGTTTTTACTAGGTATTTAGCGAAATGTAAAACTTACTAGGTGGGTGTTCAATAGAAGTTTGATTATAGATACGAAACTAAGTGAACTTTAATACTAGCGGTATATTTTAATTTAAGGTTCTTATTAACGTAGGCATTGCCCAATTGCCTAGGTATATGGGATGCACGCCACTGCTCTAGCTGTTCATACCTGTACTTCGAGGACGGTGAGTGCCAAGCACTAGAGTCCATTGGACTTACAGATGTATAAGATCGTTAGAGATCTTCTCTCTATCGAATCTAGCGAGCAAGCGGTCCTAGGTTCGAGTCTCAGCGACGCTCCCCGCCTGTGAGCGGCCTCCAACGTCCCCCGCCCAGCTTCGCTGTAAAAGCCTTTTGGGCTATCAGCACAGAGGAGGTTTTTAGTCGGTAGGGGGTGTTTACACCCAACCCCAACATATGGGCCCCGTTTCGGGGTCTTAATACATAAATGTATTTTCCTCCTCTTCATTGTATAGGTTCTCAAATTTCATGTATATTACCTAGGCTTAAGGGCTCCATCATAGAAAAAATACCAGACAGTATACTAGGACTCACTGAGCACAAATTCAAGAAATATATTAGAGTTTCTTTGAGAAAGACGGCTTACTTAATAGTATGGTAGATTATCTTAATTATGAAAATGTCATGTCCCGATGTTAAATCAATTTGTGTGTATATCGGGTAGGTCTGAGAGTCAGCCAACATCTATTTTTCATACCCCTAAATGATAAGGGTCACCCACCCCTTAATATGTTTTTAGCTTGGGAAAGGACATAAGCTACATTTTGTCCCGGAAAAATTCATGGTTCCCGAAGGATTTGTGAAAAACTGAAATTTACGTCGATGAGCAACTATACCAATAGTAGGTTAAGTTTGCCATAGCAATCTTGCTCGAAATAAGATTCATATAATATGTTGGGAACGGGAGCGAAAACGGGAACCGGAACTGGAATAGGACATAAGTTAATCATCATTTTCTTTTTTTTATGGAATAGGAGGACAAACGAGCGCGGGTCACCTGTTGTTAAGTGATCACCGCCGCCCACAATCTATTGCAACACCAGAGGAATCACAGGAGCGTTGCCAGCCTTTAAGGAAGGTGCGCGCGCTTCTTTTGAAGGTACCCATGTCGTATCGTCTCGGAAACACCGCACAAGGAAGTTCATTCCACAGCTTTGTAGTACGTGGAAGAAAGCTCCTTGAAAACCGCACTGTGGAGGACCGCCCCGCCACACATCCAGATGGTGGGGATGATATCCTAACTTGTGGCGTGTCGTGCGGAGGTGGAATTTGTTGGCAGGAATCAGGTTAAACAGCTTCAAATCCAAACTTGCTTATTATTTTTAAAAACCCTTTATTTACGCGGACGAAGTCGCGGGCATCAGCTAGTAAGTAATAATTACATATGTACATATGTATATAGGTAATACATGCAACGTACCGTTACAGTTTTACGAGATTAATAATTTATAATCGTTATAGATCCACCGGTGTTGATACAGCCAGACGAACCAATAAAATCAATTGTACATAGCAGGAACAGCGAATGATAATTAAACTTTTATTACAATCCCCTTAATTGCCATCCATCTTGACATAAGTAATAAAGCTAGATGTTGGAAATTTATGTACTCAATCTGATATTAATTGAAGACATTGAGAACTGCAATTAAAATTAGATTACAAAGAAATTCCCGTGTTTAAGTCCAGTTATCACATTTTTCATATGCTTACGTGGCTTTGATTTTACTATAAAATACTAATACATATTATATTTTAAGTTTTTTTGAAGTTAAACTGCTTCAGTTGCGTTACGAAAAAATGATGAGAGTGAAATTTTAAGATGCGCGCGCAACACTAAAGTAACAGGCACGGACGAATAAAAAAATAAGGACTCCGTGTCACCTTACATAACAGTGAGACGCCACAACAAGCCGATAAACGTGTAAATACATAGCCGCACGCATACACTTACACTAATACAAGCCGATCGGCCGCCATTATTAGATTTGCCATAGTCTATGACAGATCAGTTTGCGTCGCAATAAAATAGTTTAAATATGCCGTCGTGGGTTGTGAAAAAGTGTAAAAACAATAATATAAAAGTATGTGTGGATATTTGATTATTTAAGGGAGAAAAAGTTGTGTAACTGGTATACCCCGTAACCGCACACACACTAACATAAAGTTGCTTCACTTGCTAATATAACGGCGCGGAGTCCTTCTTTTTTTACTAGTCCGTGGTAACAGGGTGAAGTTGGTTCCTAAAATGTTCTGACGTTTGCGATATTCATTATTTTTTTTTGGTTTCTTCGTCCATTATTAGGATAGGCAAAGGGTTCAAGCCCATACAGCCATATTCGTTATTTAATAATTAAGTGATAAAGCCATCGTTGCAAGATTCTTACAATATTGTTCTTTGTTCAAACGTAGAATAGCACGAGGAATAAATAATTTTAATGATTTTTGCTTTGTTAGGCCAAATATGTATAACTTCTTGCGTGCATACATAAGTACACACACACACTTTTTTTTTAAATCCTTATTTGTGAATTATGAAGTATCTACATAGAAATGTTCATACATTAGTAAAATATGAAATAAAGGGTGATAAATCACAATATCAAATTCAAATATTATATTTAAATTTCCTTTGAATTCCTTTTGATGTCATTTCTAATACTACGGCTGCTTCGGAAACGAATGGCGCTCTGAGAGAGGAAAAGCGGCGCAAGAAACTCTCCCAACATTATTGTTTTACGCACTTTTTAATAAAATTTGCAATATAGTACTGTTCTTGTTATTGCTATAAAATAATCATAATTGACAGATGACGACTATAATCTTGTAAAAAACGGAGATAGCAGGAATCCACTACGTTTTAAGCAACTGTTCGCTTTCAAACTTACCCAGATTATACTTCGTCGCCTTAATTGTAATTACTAAATCAAACTCATGTCAAATCAATGCTCGTTTCATACTAAACTAAATTTAAATTTTTACTTAGGCAGTCCCGTCTCTTATAACGTAGTATTTACATACTCTTTGATATTATCAGGTATACAAAGAGATAGTAATACATCAAAAATCAGAGACATCATACAATTTTTTTTCGTCACATCGTAAACGTGAGTCACTCTGTGTATAAATATTCTCATAACAAGCTTAGAATATCAACATAAAATGTTTGCTCTGATATCGTCTGTTCATTATTCAGTAGCTCGATTTTCCTCATAAATATGGAAATAACATGCAAAGCGTCACTCTCTTTGAGCGCACGCCATGTTGATTGCGAGTCGGGGAGGGTCAATTTTATGTCTCATTGGTGTTATTTAATATATAAGTGTTATATTTTTTTATATTGGTCGATATCGTGATTTTTTATGAAAATAAGAGACGAGACGAGCAGGACGTTCAGCTAATGGTAACTGATGCGCCCTGCCCATTACAATGCACGTCACTCGTCACCTTTAGACGTAAAATTTTAAGTCTCATTAGCCCAGTATTTCTACTAGCTACGGCGCCTTTCAGACCGAAACGCAACATTGTTTACACATTACTGCTTCACGGCAGAAATAGACACCGTTGTGGTACTCATAATCTAGCCGGCATCCTGTGCAAAGGAGCCTCCCACTGTAATCAGGCATATATCATATATACTATATCATTTTATACGAACAAAATCGTACAGTGGTTGCCGTAATCGAGTTTATTTCACTTAATTCTTGATCGCATAAACGTTATCATTTCTCTATAAAATTAAGAAATTAAGAGGTTATTCTGAAGGTACTAACTTATTATTGTTAAGTTACAATAATTGCTAGAAATTTATTTTAATAAGCAGTTTTGAAAGTACGTGACTTATATACTTATCCTACCTACTAATATATAATGTACTAGCTGGTGATAGTATATATTAATAAATTTCTCGTGTCGCGATGTTTTTAGCCAAACTCCTCCGAAATGGCTAAACCGATTTGTATGAAATTTCGTGTGCGTATCGCGGGTAGGTCTGAGAATCGACCAACATCTATTTTTCATACCTAAATGATAACGGTGCGATAACCGTACCCTAATGTTTTTTTTACTATTGATTAAAATACATACAACTTCAAATATTCTCCCGTCTTCCATCAACACCTATTTTTGTATCACGACTTTTATATTATTCTGTTCCATCAACAGACCCGCAATAAGACTGCAAGCAATCAATCAATCGAATATATTACTTATTGCAGTATCACAAGTTTTATGTACGATCTATTTGGTAGGTCTGAGAATCGGTCGTCATCTATTTTTATATCCCAAAAGATTTTATATATTAAATTTTTTTTTTAAATTACTTTTTATGGCAAGTCCACGTTTGCTGGGTCAGCTAGTAAAATATAATGATATTTTCATATCAATATTTAAAAATTTTTTTTAACTTTGTTGAAGTTCAATCATTACAATAATTAGAATGTAAGATGTAGAAATCAAGGCTGTTTAAAGAGCCTTTGATTTTCTAGAGTTTTAAATTAGCCAGCCTAAAAGGGTTCAGGTAAGAAGGTATCCGCTTGTTTTAGTAAAAGGACCTTAATGCACCCCACTTTTACCCCCAAAAATATCCTCACATCCTAATCGGATCTGTTTAGGATCTTTAGCAGCCTCGTAGAAGAATCAGCACAGATTCACTGAGACCAATTATGGCAATTATTCTAGCAATTAGCTTGCCAATAGTAATGAGGTTCGGAGATTATGTGTTTCATAATTTTCTTTATTTCTTGAGAATCTAGGGATATTAGACTCTCCGGCTTCATAGTAATTGGGTTCTGGGCCTGTGATGGGGAAGAGGTTTCATCCTTACCTTAGCTATCTCATTTACTTTTGTGTTTTTTGTACTTTTTACAATTGTCCTTTTTTATGTTTCCCCATGTTAAACTATGTTACGCTCGCATAATTGTCTTGTTTTATTCTAAACTCCTACACTAGTCGTCAAGCTATTGCGAGGGATGTTAATACTTTGAGATCCGCTTTGCTATCTAATATCATTACAATATATTCCTTAACTGTTATTTTCTGTCTACGTCATCACTAACTTAGCTCCACCAGTGACATACTGGAAAACCTAATATTCATTCATTATAAATAGTTTATGTAAGTAGCATCTAGCTGACTAGTAAGTGGCCATTAGTATGAAAATATCAATAATTTGCTCACCGCAAATGGCATCCATTATTTTAACTCTCGTTGTCTCGAGACCGTGTCACTTTTTGCCATTGCCATTTTATACGCGAAATTCATTCTCTATAATAATTCAAAGTGCATTTCGTGCTTGCGTATTGTTTAAAAGCTTTTCTCTTCAGGCTTTCTTTCACTGCTCCCGTTTTTATTGATATTTCATTGAGAGATTTTTTATGAAGTTTGTATTTTCCAGACGAGAGCATTCCATTGAATATTACTTTATCAAAGTGATTCTGTATTGGACGTGCAGTTCTTGCTGTATTTTTTATTCGGTTTCAGATATCAAAGCATTGCGTTCTTAGTGAAATTCACTGGGTACTTTCAGTCTTTCTTAGACATAAAGAATACGTACCTAGTAACTAAAATTATTTTAAACCAAATATAATATCCTTATGTACCAGCTGGCGATGGACGTGCTTAGCTTCATCTAAACAACATTTTTTAAATAACTTTCTACCATATATAATTAAAATTAGAACGAACTGAATTGGAAGGAGATAATAGTTACACAAAATATTTATCCTTATCGCAAAAAATAAAAACAAATGGCTCGTTGAAGACGCAGTTTTGTTAGAGTTACACAAATAAAACTGAAAACAAAATTTTATGAACGATGCGGGACTCGAGTGACGTATTGTTTATAAAATCTTGTATGCTTTGTTCAACTCTCAGGTTGTGACTTGATCTACAGGATCTACTTTACAGTTGATAACCTGCTCAACCCCAATATATTTGCATATTAGGAAATTGACTTGAGATGTCGCTCTTGAAAATCTAAACAATTTGTTATGTTTTAGAGTGATAACACTCACTTCTTGGATTAATTATACAATTATAACTGAAAACAAAATTTTATGAACTATTCGGGACTCGAACCCGCGACCTCTCGCTTTCCGTGCTTTCGCTCTTTCCAACTGAACCAACCGTTCGAGTGACGTATTGTTTATAAAATCTTGTATGCTTTGTTCAACTCTCAGGTTGTGGCTTGAAAGTCGTTCATAAAAAAAATATTTGTGTAATTAATCCCAAAAGTGAGGGTTATCACTTTAAAAACATAATAAATTGTTTCGTTAGAACTTATTCACGTGAGTGCTTTATTTTTACTTACAATAAATATTTTTCTATTGTTGCATCACAGTTATTCTATTCTATTCGCTATTATTCCAATTACTTATAAATTCGTAGTTATTATGATCTCTCATCGCTTTAGTCACTTATTACAGCCACGATTAAAAATCGTGAGTAAATAACTAAAAAACAGAGAATCATTAAACTAACAAATCGAACGAAGAAATCATATGAATGAATAAGAGAATGGAATGGAAAATCCATGGGAAGGAGTTACTCTGTGTGGATCTATTAAAATTTTGCCGGATATTTATACTACCCCTCTATTTCGACCTATTTGAATAAGCCATTTTAAACTCAGAACAGAGAGAGACACAGATAATCATGATAATCGTCTCATTTGGAATTAATATTGATCTAAGGTATAAGAAGAGAAAAAGCCTTAACTTATTTACCAAATTTCTTGCGTCGCACAGCTTCTTTGTGGATTCAATTACAGACTGAAGGTTTCCCGAAATGATACGTCTTAGGAACCTTAAATGTTAAAGCTTACTCCCAATTTAAAGTCCAGCATAACATCTCCTTCACCCCTGGTATTCGGGATGTCAATGCATCACCATCTCCTATCACATGAGCCTATTACCCGTTTGATGCCTCTTGTTTCAGTTTAATTTAATATACTTCTTAATAAAGGCATTTATTTTCGCAAAAGTGGTTCCTTTACAATTCTTTTCCATGTCAGTTCACACGCTTCGGAAACAAATAGTGCTCTGAGAGAGCTGAAACTCTCCCAGCATTCTTTTTTTTTGCTCATTTTTAATAAAAAATACAAACGGCTGAAATAAATTGGTATTTTGCAAGAATATATATCGAGATCTCGCGTCTTAAATAAACAGTATATGTAGCCGATGTTTACGACAGCAACAAATGTTCAGTCGCATTATTTGAATGGGAGACTTATGATCTAATAAAATATGGGAGTTTTGCGTCCTATATATCTCGTTGTGATTAATTGTGGTTGGACGATTCATGACGATTTAGGTTGACTTACAAGTAAAGCATATCGCATACACGCTATATAAATTGTATTGACCAGTTTTCATAGGATGTAAAAACTTCTGTTTAATGGCATTTTCATCTTTAAAAATCAGCCACCACCAATGTGCAAATATTACTATATGATAAATAGTGATTAAGAGGCTATTTTATCTCCAATGTAAGTTGATGTATACCCAGCCTAGCGTAGTTGGTTTTTTTTAGCTTTAGTTTTCTTATAACATTTATTCAAGCAGACTATGTCGGTTTAAGGGTATCTTACGATATCTTTGCCATGTCGTGGAGCCGAATGGCGCGAAACACATACAAAGTACTATATCTACGCGTCTCACTAGATCTACTGGAAACCCAAGTACTGGTAGTTATTCAGGCAACGGATCAGCCTAGCTATCCGACCCGATGCTGCCACTATTGCACTGTTGTAGATTTTTTTTAATGTATACATATTCAGTATTGTAAGTAGAGTTCAAGTTTAAGGACCTACAAGATCCGATTCGGTTCTGGGGTTGCTAGATTTACAAAATAGGGCCGATTTCCGTATCGCGAACTTCTCAGTTTTATATTTGTGCTGTACTCGTTCACCGGTGGAAATTGATTAACCAGGACTAGATTTTTCAGATACATCAAAAACGAGTTTACTCCCTCACAAAGTTCTGAACCTTATTTTATTTATAAGGTGGTTTATTTTGCATGGTCTTATAGCTTGTTTCAATAGCTTTCAGATACATTCTCTCAAATCATCCTAATTATAAGCAATCTATTGATAGACATAAAATAATACGCATTGATAAACGCTGCGCGAGCGCCAAAATCACGAAAATCTAAGGCATACCACGCGATCAGAGTTTCCTGGAACGGAAAGGTTAACTACGTTTCCCTTCTGTCCTGGAAAAGGGGAGGTTAAAACTCAAAAACGATGCGGGCTTAAGACCACTTGAGAAAACTTCATGATCGCCCTAAGTCGTATCAAGGCGATTTTATCATTTTTATAACCTAGGTCCTGAAGAATCATTAAGATTTATCATAAAAATTTAAAGAAATTAACATTTTGACTGTTGCTTCTCAATACATTTTTGATAATGTTCTGTATAAGCACATTGAGGAATTTTCTAGAAACTGTGACATTCATAATGTTAACACGAGGAACAAACATGAGTTTCTTGCGCCCATTCTTCTCAGGTCTGAGGCAGTCTCTTTTGGGTGGGTAGTAGTTTTTGACGTTGAAAAAGTGATTTTAAATCCTATTTTGAATAAAAATATTTGAATTTGAATTTGATTATCCGAACATTAATTTCATCCCACAACCTAAAGTTTTCAATTCAAAAACAACACACGTAAAGCAAGCGTATATAGTAATTGAACATTAAAGTCTCGCCCCATTAGTTACGTCGACGACCATATGTTGACGTCACATCTGTGATAAGGTGAATCTGGTTACTTCTTAATTTGGAACCGTTATTGGCTTTATCAAAACATTAAAGGAGAAAGCTGGCTGATAGATTATTAATTAATTTATGATACATACGTTTGGTTTATCTCACCGTAAAAGGTTTGAAGATTGGTTTTTCGTGAATTTCGTTTTTTTATTAAGTGACACACACATTCTCTTACAACACCTGGGGAATGACAGGAGCGATGCCGGCCTTTAAAATTTAAATTTAACATCCCTACTAATATTATAAATGTGTGTTAGTTTGTAACGCTTTCACGCCGGAGCTACCGAACCGATTGTGATGAAATTTGGTACAGCGATAGACTAGAGCTTGGAAAAGGACATAGGCTTCATTTTATCCCGGAAAAATACGTGGTTCCAGCGGGATTTGGGAAAAACTGAAATTCACGTCGATGTGCTATAAACTATACCGATAGTAGGTTTACTTTGCCATAGCAATCTTCCTCGAAATAAGATTGTTATATTATGTTGGAATAGGTAATGAGAGAAACTTCAATTACAAACTTGCTTATTATATTTATAAACCCTTTATCTACGCGCACAAAGTCACGAGCATCAGCAAGTTTTCTAATATATAAAAATGAATTGCTGTTCGTTAGTCTCGCTAAAACTCAAAACATTAAAGGAGAAAGCTGACTGATAGATTATTAATTAATTTAAGATACATACGTTTGGTTTATATATCATTTCATTTATATCCTGCATTGTATACGTAAACGTCCTGCTCGTCTCGTCCCTTATTTTCATAAAAAATAAATCAGTCAGTAAACATTATAGCCGTCTTACTATTGTATTTTATGATATACAGCCTGTTGACTGGCGGACGATCTACCTCAGTGGTTATACGGACCTTCGTCATAGTTATAAGGACCTTACTCAGTGGTTATACGGACCTACCTCAGTGGTTATACGGACCTATGTCAGTGGTTATACGGACCTTACTCAGTGGTTATACGGACGTATCTCAGTGGTTGTGTGTGTTGAGTGATCGTTATTTCCTGGTCATTGATCCCTATAAATTGTATCCTTTCACTAACTCTAACTGTATTTATATTTTATGTATGTCACTATGTAACCCACAAAATTTTGTCTGGGTAAATTAGGCTACAACTACCTCGAGGTTAGGCGAAAGCGACAGAAGCTCACAGCTATGTGCAAACTTCTCAGAGGTGATATAGATGCGCCGAGTTTGCATGATGAGCTATGTAGAATCTTTGTACCGGACAATTATTGTTCGAGGCGCAGGCATAGATTGTTCGAGAGTCCGACACATCGTACTGTTGCTCGCACCAACTCATCTATAGCGAGGTCTCTCTCTGCTCTGAACACTCTTCGCGAAGCCAACCCTGCTTGTGATATATTTGCGGATGGATGGCAGACGATTTTAACAGAGTGCCTGCGTTTTTGTGAGAGGCATGGATGAACGGTATTTGGAAGTTTATTAATTGTTAGTTTATTACAGTAAACTTTGTATTTATTAACTATTATTTGTGTAATATGTTAAGTTTGTTTATTTGTAACTAATTACTTACTTTAATATTGCTATTGCTATTGCGAGCCAATTATGGCTCACGCCGTTTCATTAAAGTATAAATAAATTCAAATCATTAAGTAATTTAGGGTTTCGTAATAAAACGCACGATACACAAAAATATAATTATACCTTGTAATATAAACGCTAAATAGCCAAAAAATAGTCCACATGGTAGAATGATACCTACATTGAAATGATATAAAAACAATGCATGAATAAAACAAAAAGAAAACAGTTCCTATAATATGTTACTATCAAACTTTGTGTATTTACTATTTTTATTTAAGGAAACAAATATATACACATCACTAAAGTAAAAAAATAAGACAGATAAAGTATAAAAATTAAAATATTATTTATATCCTAGAATAGTTGCACTTTACTTACAGTCAAATTGTGTCCCAATTTGGACACAATCATTACACATCTGCCCTTTTTTAATATGAATATCATTAAAAACGCATGACTTATATTTTTAAAGAATAAGAGGACAAACGAGTGTACTTGTTGGTAAGTGATCACCATCACACATCCACTATTAAAAAAAATGATAAGAATTAATGAGAGATATAAGAAGATAAATGAAATAATACAAATTATTTTAACTACAATAAACGCAGACAATTTACCAAAGTGAAATGTGATTATCGTGTCAGAGTCGACAAAGACGAGTGATTGCGAAGACGTAGGTACAATTTTAGTAATTTTGTACGTCAAGAGTAAAAATCTTAGAAATTGACTGTGGAGTTTTAAAAAAACTATTACATTACGTATTCAACGGGAAATTCGTAACCCACAACCATTTGTTTGAAATGCCGAAGTGAACCAACCTGGCAAAGGGGCTGCCATCCGAAAAGAGAAAGAACCGATTGACAGACATACTACTAACGCAACTTAAAAAAAAATACAGGCTGCACTCCGGGAGTGCCGACAGAAGTGAAAACGTATTTTGGCGCGTTAAACATTTTTTAGATGGGTACTAGATTATTGGGTTATGAATTGAATTTCATTTATGAATTGTATTTTATTAATTATTAGAAACTTTAAAATACATTTAATATTCTTTTATAATAATAATAATAATATTGACACACTTTTTACATAAATTATCTTGCCCCAAGTTAAGCATATATAGCCTGTGTTATGGGTTACAAGACAATGATATATTTAATACAATATACTTACATAAACATACATAAATTCATATAACATACATATAAACATACATAAATACATTTAAACATCCATGACTCGGAAACAAACATCCATATACATCATATAAATGCTTGCACCTACCGGGATTCGAACCCAGGACCTCTAGCTTAGTAGGTAGGATCGCTAACCACTCGGCTATACAGGTCGTCATGATGACGTCACAATTTTATGAATTATCGTTATTACAATTTCGACAACTCTTGTATCATTATAATTATAATAATTATTACAATCTAAAATAGAAACTAAAGGGTCATGGCAACTTAAATAGGAATTTAAAAAAAATAATTCGTATAATATATAATAATAATATATCTACATTATTTATCTAGACGAGTTCGCGGTCTGCTATATGTACATACATACATGCACACACTATAGCTGCGTTTCGTAACGGTGTCGCAAGTCCAGAGATTTTATCTCATCTAAAATATGCGTACCGGGCTAAAAGAAGTTTCCACTTCAAAAATATAATACAATATTTAAAATAAATAAAATAAAACAGTTGTGGTACCAGGTGAAAAGGCGAGGAAGCCTATAAAGCCGAAAAACTCTTCCAACCTATTGGAAGAGCCGGGTATAGGGCTATGCCCTGACAACAATCCTTCAGCCTCCACTAGGAAAGTGAGAAGACAACTCGAAGACGACCACCAAGTGAAATTGTGATTGTAATAAAAACCGCCAAGTGTTTGTGGGGCTCCTGACAAAGTCACTATGTAAAAACAGTTGTAAAACTTACATTTTTTAATTTTCAAGGCAGCCATTTCCAAAACACATTCTGTAAATTTCAGTAACATAGCCTTATAGCAATTTCCACCAAACCACTTACGATATATGTATTAATGATGATTAATGTAAGCATTTTTCATCTATTTTACGGTACATGAAAGGCGCTTCCTATTCGTTCCATATCTTATACCTTATTACTTACCAATGATTTTAATGAAATTTAGTATACAGGTAGTTTCGGGGGCGAGAAATCGATCTAGCTAGGTTTCAATTTTAAAAAATGTTGTTTTATCCGAGTTTTTATAAAAAAAACAGCTACAGTAACATGAGAATACAAAGGTAAATTTTGCAAATATATACAAGACTATAATAGCTCAGATGGGTGATTGGATGTCCTATAAGTATTTTTTTTTGTACAAGCTTTGTACATTCTTAAAATTCCGAGCAAGGCTCGGTCGTCCAGATATTCCTTTTATAGACGTGCTATCTTCCTATACTATTATGGGCTTGCCACACACTCGACGAGAGGCATGGGAAGTAGCGAAGAATGTAGGTAAAGAGGTAGTTTGGCAACACAACTCGTCATGCCGAACATCAATGAATTTTTTTAATTACAAAACTTAAACATTCTCAATAGTAAATATATGTATATTATCAAATAACTATGACACCAGTCGAACTATATAAATTATCCTTTATTTTTTAAACATTCAAATTAATACTCACCCACTCACGCAAACACTCTTCACACATGTCCCCACGCGCTCATTCCAATTTTCCAACAATTTTTCAACGCAATCAAAATATTCAAAATCGATGACACTGTAGACACCAATATGGTATTCTTCAAGTATACCATACAATATTAATTGTTTTTACAAACATGCGTTACTAAATATAACATTTGTGTTGGGAGAATTTTCTCAGAATGGATTCTTATAATTTCTCCGGAAACTATAACATTCCATCAGATATTCCACATACGATATCGAATTTTAAAAAAATCACGTGAATTTAAATATATTTTGATTTTCAATATATGTGTTTGTTATATATATACTTTATTTTCAATACCTCGTTCATTCACTTGGGTATAGGAATTTAAAAAAAATCAACATAAAATTGTTTACGTAACATTCTATAGGTATACATAAACAAACTAAACTAAAAAACATGCTTTTATAGAAAACCGAACTAAAAAATATTGCTTTCTTTATAAAAGTGTGTTTTTTTTAAATTCCTTAAACTATAATCTGCATTGTTAAATTAAAAATTAACATAAATCGTCATCGCTAACCAGATATACTGCAGAGAGAATAAGGGTTATTATTTCGAAAATAATTTAGGATATCATTTTTTGTGAGAAAAACTTGAGACGAGCAAGATAATCACGTGATAGTAAGTACACCATGCCCAGTGCCACTTAATAATCAAAAAAAAAACATGAAAAATACGTTTAAAAAACCGACTTCAAAAACTAAAAAGTATAAAATAACTTACTAAAGATTTAATTTAATACACCTTATAATCTTATGCAACCTTTAATATCAATAAAATACTATTATTTGTATGTGCTTTGAAGTCGGTGCCAAGCCAATTGTAATAATAGGTACCTACACTCGCCACGCGTGACTTTGAGCGGAATAGGCAAAGAGGATATAAATACTAAGTAATAAGAGGTGGGGCTGCCCTAGTAAAAATTTAAATTTAGTTTATTATGAATCGTGCCGTGATTTGAAATAAGTTTGAAATAGTAGTAATTACAGCATGGCCATTGGCGACAAAGTATTATACTTTACAACTAAGTTTGAAAGCGAACAATTGCTTAAAACGTAGTGGATTTCGGCTATCTCCGTTTTTAACAAGATTATAGCCGTCATCTACCAATCTATCAATGACTGCATGTTTCATACAATCGAGTGAATCGAATAGAGAGTTTCGCTAGTCTGGAGGTACGTTATTTTAGAACAAAACAACACAAGCGGACAGACTTGACGGTCGTCTTGAAATATAGTAAAATTATGATACAATGTAATATAATTGATAGATTTGTATAATTTATCTGTTGCACGAAGCTATAATAATATATAAATTGTTTTCAAAATTCACCTTTTTGAAGTCGTTTAAAAATTCTCAGCGGCATCGGCAATTGCGTTCGTCACTAAGACACTGAGAGACTGACTTCTTTAGCCAAAAAACAATATTTCTTGCACACATTAGCGAAATTTTCATTCATGAAATCGTATCGTCAATCGTTATATATTATAAATTATTTTTCAATATTATGATTACACTACAGTATACCTAAATCATATTCATAAGCCATGAACTGTTTCGTTAAAGAAATAAACTCGCAAATTAAAAGTAAATGATAATTTATGGAGTCCGTAGTTTTCTCGGAGCGGGACCATTTATTAAACTTTTAATGAGGTTCAGCTTAAACTTTAAATGATTTATGGATTACCGAGTAATTTATAAAATATAAGATTTTTCAAGAATTGTTTATCGTACACTTCGCTTGTTTTGAATAAAGAATGCATATGAGTTTCAAATCAAATCAAAATCACTTTAGTCATGTAGGTCACGGAAATGACACCTATGAATGTCAAAAAAAAACTTTTCTTATTAAATCTACTGCTATTTCGTAACCCTTTAGGTTGAGCTAATAAGAAGAAGTACCAAGAAACTCATTGCCACTCTTTAAAATCATGAAAGTTTATATAATAATGTTATGAACTAAGGATGTGAAATATAGTTATAAAGTGTATTGTTAAAAAAAATTGATAATTTATACGTTTAAATAGAGCCTCTTGCTGTTAGGCAGCGCATGACAACAGGCGAGTTCTCTTTTTCTTTCTTTTGGACCCCCATCATATATGTATATTTTTCTTATGTACTATATGTATAGATATAAACGGATCTACAATTATGAATGTTATACTTATAATCCCAGAATAATGAAAATTGTATAGTAATAACCTACACCTAACAGCTTGCCTTATGGCGTTCGATCAAGAAAATAGAAAAGTGATGCAGTCTAACCGGTAATCGATATTCTCCGTATCGAGCAAGTAGGCTGCATCATTTCATAATTATTGGCAGGTGAAAAGTCATTCCGATTTCATTAGCTACTATTAATATTACTAAGTAAATAGTAAACAACGTTATTATTAACACTAACAGTTTTATTGAGCATATTTGAAATTATTCAATTTTAATTGAAGTCCAATTAATTTTGCATGAAATTTCTCAGCAATCATTTCTATAGTAGGGCAATAAAAAGTAATCTATTTGTGGACAAACTAAACATTTTAAGACTGCTTTTAAATAATAAACATTTTTTTTGTAAAATGTATTTCATTATGAAATAACTAGTAGGTACAATAATTAAAGTATATTGTTGTATATTATTCCTAAATCTAATTGGCAGCTATTGAACGGAGAGGAAGTGTGTAATTGTAACTGTGTTTTTAAATTAGTTACGTTTTTAGTATTATTTTAGGTAACCCGAGGTTTTGTGACTTGAGCACGTTTTCAGTGGGACAGTTTCAGTCAAGATAGTGTTTGTCATTGATTGTGGTCATTATGAAGTTTAGCGCCCTGTGTTGCCTCGGAAGCGGTATTTGGTGTAGACAGTAGAAATATAATAGAAATAATAATAAAAATGTTACTCTTACTTTACATTTAATAATGTTACATTTACACGCGTTTTTAACTGACTTCAAAAAGGAAGAGATTCTCAATTCGTCAGTATGCTTATGTATGTAATTACAACCCTACCTTGGCTGACTCCAAAAATAGCAATAATCGTAACTAGAATTAGATAAATTAACTAGATTGTATAAAATACGCAATAATTTTCATACTTTTTAGTGCATAATATATCTATTGTTTTGGAATAGTGTTTTTGAAGTCAGTTGTTTTTTTGTTAAATTTATGAAGTTCTTTAGGGGCGTAATGAAAAAATGATTGTAACACAAAAGTAGTTGAAGTTGGTTCCTAAAATATTCTGACTTTTACGTTATTCGTTATTTTTTTGGTTTCTTCGTCCATTATTAGAACAGCCAAAGGGTTCAAGCCCATACCGCCGTATTCATTATGTAATAATTTATTGCCAAAGCCATCCTTGCAAGATTTAAAAAAATTGTTTTCTAAAAACGTAGAGTACATGAGGAATAAATCATTTTAATGATTTTTGCTTCGTTAGACCAAAGAAATATAACTTCTTGCGTGCATACATAAGTACACACACACTTTTTTATTGCTTTAAAAAGTGTGTGTGTTATTTGAACGGGGAGGAAGTATTGGCTGGGTAAGTAGTATTTCGCACAGTTCGCAGCTATATCTTGTCATCGAGCGATACTCACATTAATTAAGTTTAATTGAGCACTACATTCTGTAATGCGCGCTATTGCCATAATGACAGTCGTAATGACCGCCGCGAGGTATGCTGATTGTCGGACGTGGTCGTTCTACTAGCGAGGCTTTTTTCATTCTTTCCCCATAGCAGGCCTGTCTCGCTCCCCGTGTAGGTATCGAAATCGTAAGTACTTACGGCGGCCTCTACACAGTAGACCAGCCAGTAGGGACTCACGAGCGAGAAGTGACGCACGAGCGAACTTTGTTGTCACCTATGTACTTCACATATCTGACCGATGTTTTAAAAATAGACAAACATAAATAAAGCAATGCATATATAAGGTAAATATGATCCAAATTTAAATTTACTAAACTTCCTAGGGATGCTGAAAGAATCAAATTTAAAGTGATCATTGTTATTATGAAATTAACATTTATGAAAGTACCTTCTTATTACCTATACTAAGTAGGTTCAATGGTTGTGTTTCGTTTTTCGTACTTAGATCAAGAGCCGACCGCAAAAAGTTATTTGTTTTTGTTAATTTAATACCTAAGAAAGACTAGCTCGCGTGGCCAATGTACCTACCAACATATTTAGTACATTTAGTATAAGTAGGAACTATATCCTACTTTTTGAAGAAAAATTGAACTATGTTGAATATGTCGTGGTCTTCAAACACATACGTTACTATCTTCAATATATGTAGGTTTGAAAACGAAAGAATATTGATTTAAAATTATGATTATTCTATTATTCTATTCTATTTATTTTATAGAAAAAACTAAGCTATTTCTATAAAGTGACCTTATCTAAAAAGAAAACAACCCTAATGTCGTCAAAAGAGGTAAGAGTCACGCGATAGAAAGAGAGGCAACTTCTAGGTGAATAAATTGTAGGTTAATAGCGCTGTGTGATCTGAATTACACCTTATTGTATGGCCGCAAGAGTTCCTATTTCTTTGAATGATTTTGTGGAGTGAGTCTTCTGTACTTGTACTATTACATATTATTTGCCCATAGTATCAAAATTGTTTAACAAAAGCTATGGTTTACTATCAGAAAATGATTTCGAGGACCTTAAGATGATTCAACATTCTTTTGCCTATATAAAAACATGTTTGTTTATTTTACTTGATGATATTATTGTTTAAATTAATTCAATTTAATTGGATTATTGCAGAAGGATTTTTGAGGTGTACGTTTTTCTCGTGTTTATAAAGGTTTACTATTGCCTCTCAATATATTCTTGATAATGTTATGTGTGTAGGTACATAGGCACATAAGTGAATTTGCTAGAAACTGTCATAACCACAATGATAACACCAAGAACAAACATAATCTTAAAATGCCTACTACTCGGCTAAGTCGAGTAAGTTTTTTATGGGGCGTTGTATATGGTTTTACAACAAGTTCCCAGATAATGTTCAAAACAAATGTATTGCGAAATTCAAAAGAATTGTTAAAAAACGTTTGTGTGGTAAAGGTTACTATAACATAAATGACTTTCTTAATTGATACTACTGATTGGGAATAGAGCGACCGCAAACATACAATTAAATCTTATTTTACGAACTTACATTGTAGCAATATTTTTATCCTAAAAAAAGGAAGCCCGCTGAGTCTGTTCTGCCCGTTCATCTCAGATCTGAGGCATACCTTAGTTTTTAACTTTCAATTAGGGATTTTAAAATGTATTTTGAATAAAAAAAAATTTTGTTTGTCATCTCTTTCATTAAAGAGATGACCATACGGGGTCACCTGATAGTAAGCGATCACCTCAGCCCGTACTCTCTTATCAGAGGAATCACAAGCACAAACTTACGTATGCATCCGAAAACTAAAAACACACTCTGTGGTGAGAGGCAACGATTCAAACTATTGCGTTACCAACGCCTTTTTTAAATTACGATACGATACAACACCAATGTACCCAACCTTAAAATAAGCGCGTACACTTTCCTAAAAGTTCGGCAACGCTCCTGTGATTCCTCTGGTGTTGCAGGAGGTGAACACTTAACATCAGGTGACCAGCAAGTTCGTTATAAAAATAAAAAAGTAATATAACATTAAAAATAAAAATACGGTAAAATTCCGTTAGATTTGTAAGTACAATTTTGTATTTCCTACAAGCAGCAATTTTTACAAAGTGAAGTAAAGTTTCATATTTAGTCTAGGCGGGGTCTCATGTGTACTGTGTATAGGAATATAAAAAATTGGTGTTTGCTTAAGACACACGACACAAGAACATCATGGCGAGGCAAACTTTACCCAAACTATAGTTACATTGCCAAGCGTGATGGCCGAGACACATTCAATACACACAAAATAAATTAGTGCTCCGTACGCCTAAAGAAGTTCTTACTTCATAAAGTTGCAAATTACAGAAATTCTGCTACGATTCGAATCATACTAATTTAATCAAAGCTAAACGCGTAATTTTCTAAGAATATCAATATAAAATTAACATAAATTTATAATGAAAAGTGCTCAATTTAATATAAATAATAGGTAATAAAGCAGTAATCTTTACGGGCACTAATTCGAGATGATGTGTACCAGGTCGTTGCTACATATTCTAACTCTCACTACGCATGCGCGAGCCACTAACATACTCGTCTAGGGTTGACACTACCAAGTTATTCCGAGATGAAAGTCAATATTTTATATTTTGATGATAGCTGTTGATGGATTGGCGTGATATGTAAGTCGTTGAAGGGTTATGCCGGCTGTAACTACAAATATAATCTGCTATATGAATGACTTTCAATTCTGGAGAGATTTGATGAGAACTGTAGTGTATGTATAAGTAATCTTGATACTTTAATGTGTTATAAAATTTACAAAACGTGAATTTAAATAAAACTGACGAGAAGTATTTAAAATAAAATAAAACATTATCTTTTTAGTATAACAATATCTACTTAAAAAGTTGTCAAATTTCAAATAAAAATACTATACTAGCTACTGATTAATAGTTGAAAAAACTATCAAGATCTATTACAATAGGCGTGTTAGTGCTATTGCACAAAACAGCGTTCCTGTGCATAAATTAATGAATAAAAATTGCACCTGCCACAAAAAGCAAAAGCATTATAACTTAATCCGATATGAGAGAGATAACCTTTAACAAAACAAAAAAAAACAACAAAAAGCTTACTTGTTGAAAATGTTAATTACTTATATACCTTATTATTACAGTTTGCTATAGATAAACGATTTTGAAGCTTTTGATTTCGTTCTATGAGACGGGGGCCTGGCCAAATTTCTTGATAATGGTTTTGATTTCATTTAGCGTCAAAACGTGTGTTATGTGGCGCACAAATAGTACATTTAGGTTGCCTTGTGAGAGTTTCTTGCGCCCGTTCTTCTCAGGTCTGAGGCAGTCTATTTTGAATGGGTTGGTAGTTTATGACGTTCAATAACTGATTTTGAATTCTATTTTGAATAAAAATATTTGAATTTGAATTTGTGACACTCGTTATAAATAATATAATGCGATATATTATAAAATACTAATTTCGAAGAACATAACCCTAAAAAATGGAAAGGCCTTTCCTGTAATTATTCAGGTAAATAAATTTAACAAAATTTTGAAATTATGTTAGGACATAACTGATAAAATCCTATTCGCAGCGACACAGACAAACTTGCACAAACAAAATCGCCGTGCCCATAAAGTACAAAAAACATTGCTCAATAGGTCTAACAACAACCGTTCCGTTCCGAGAGATTAGTCTGATTACGTTCAATAACCCGCCTGCGAGTATCGAACGATCAGCTGATTATTCGGTCGCTAGACGCAAGTAGCCCTACGGAACAGAGCACGCGACTTGAATCTCTGCTGTCTGCAAAATTGATAGGAGATTCGTTGTAATTTGCTTGAATATATCCATCGACAACCTTAGACTCAGTACTTGGTGATCACCAACATATCAGCAATGTTGCGATCGAAATTACCTCTATCATACCTATAGGTATATTATTTAACTGCTTATTCGTTTGACGTATGTCTATAAAATTTTGCTACCAAAATTTTCGTATTTCGAATATACGAGGGTTCTATTTAAAAACTCGAAACTCGAGTAAAATTAAAAGATACACAGATTTTGAACTGCCGCCATTTTGAAGTCAGTTGAAAGAGAATTTTTTAAAATTTTCGGATTTGTAACGATTTATATCCTTAGATCTTTGATTTACAAACCGGCGGCTTAAGCAAAATACACATAAATTTAGAACTTCCGCCTTTTAGAAGACAATTAAAAATGATATTAATATGCCAAGTATGTAAATGTTACATGTCTCATGTAAAAAATGATAGCATTTGAATAAATTGTAATGGCAATACTGCATTAGATATCGTGGGTCTTGTGTTATTGAGCATTCGTGTTGCTCTCAATACGTTTCTTCTATGATAATGACGACGATGTATTTTATTCAAACGATTTGTCGAACTCAATTGCGTTTTTGCATGTCTTCATTCAAATCGATTTGCTATTAATCAAATTGTGATTAAGAATACTGAACTGTCGATCTTCTCCGATACAATTTTAAGTAATAATTGTTCTATTTTATCTAAATTAAAAGATATTATCTGCGCGCGCCGCTCTGCCGGTTTCGTTCATTTTTCACTGGCTCGCTGAGATTTCTAAATAATTTAAATAGTAGCACGTAACAATCGCATATATCATTAATTAAGAGCATTCACACGTATTAGGAATTACTTTACTATTTGCGTGTTTTACAAGATAACAAACAGTACCGGCGTTCGTTCACCTAGAACTAACCTAGCGCAATTATAACGGCTTTTGTGTCAAATTTGAATTTCGAACTTACGTTTTCAAAGTCACAAATGTATCCGTTTAGAACACAGAACCATGTCACTGTCACTTTGCAGTCGCACTTATGTTCGCGAGTAGACAGAGAGCGCGCTAAGCACGTGCTATCAATGCGCATGCGCAAAGGCAACTGAAATTGACTAGAAGTTGCGAGTTCAGCTGTGAGTGATAGTGGTGAAATGAGTGGTATCCGGTGGTAGGACGCACAAGAAAATGGCAAATTATACTTTTTCGTAATGTTATTGAAACAGCAGTACCATAAGAGTTGTGACATTTCGTATTAGAGTGGGCAATTGGGCGAAAGACTTATCTGATGGGAGGTAAACAAGCCAGCTAGCTATTCATTCACAGAACTATCGTCGTATTGGGAATACAGCGACTGGTGATCCCACAAAGCGGTAGTCCCATGCAAAAAGTTTAATGTAAGACGTGTGGTTGTGGGAAGACGGACGTCAACGTGAACTCCTTCGTGATATATGTGGTAGAAGACAGAGAGAGAGAGAGCGTCTCAGTGTAAAACTTATTAATATTTAAAAGGTGGTTTAATTTTAGATATATGAATACAGAGTTAGGTTTGTATACTATTTTATCTGCAATTTAGTCTCATGAATCCTATATAAGTAAAAAAAATATGTGTGTGTAACTTAATAAATATATACATACTAGCTGAACCGACAGACGTTGTTCTGTAGATAATAAAAAAATATTTCAAAACATCATCAAGAATTATTTCGTAAAATTGCTTCCTGTTGTTATCATGAAATTGTTTCACAGCGGAACTGTCAAACCGTGCGTCACTAAATTCTCTCATAGAAAATATGTCCATACAAAACAAATATTGAAAATAAAAATAATTATGGGTACCAAATCGAAATAAAAACTTTCCTATCTCTCAAGTTGGACCAAACTGCACTCCATGAAGTAATTTCCATTAAAATCCGTTCATTAGTTTAGGAGTCCATTGAGGACAAACAACGTGTCACGTAATTTATATATATTAAGATTGTAATATAACATAAGAGATATTATCACGGTAGTATAGTGTAGTATAAGAGCGTAAACTGTTGCAACAGTTTATTGGCGAGAAGTTAAAATTACGTAGAAACCAATAGTGCATCCTTTTATAATTAAATAAATCGAAAAAAAAAGATCTACATCTCTACGCAACGCCAAAGAATCAAGCAGATCGGAGATGACTTGATCGTCGATGATTCAAGCCACGTTTCGTTGTATGTGATGAAATGGAAGAAGCTGATTCGGGAGTAAGAACCACCCAGAGGTAAGAACAATATTCCATGTTAGTATAATAAAGCACTGTTTCGCCTTATGCACCAAGCTTTTTTGGGAGTCATTTGGACTTCTCTTTCATATGACCTTGGAATTGAATGTCGCTCGAAATAACGACGTGCAATATGCCAATAGGGCAGAAAATAGGGAAGGGTTGTCATTGCGAGGAAGACTTGACCTTAGTATAAGTTTCCAACATGCTAAAATATTTTTGGATAAAACAGTTAGTGAATAAAAAATATTTCCTGTTCACTGTATTATTGTTCCTATAAAAAGTAGGTATAGTTTCCCTTCCATTTAAAGACGATTGCAACTTCAACAATTCCTGCTAATGTTGACTCGATATTCATTGGAATCTAGATCTATAAGCATGACCACTTTTTTCTGCCAACTCAATTTCCAACTAGAGCTGTTAAAGCTATTCGCAGATTCTGATTTATAACTTTTCGGGAATACTGCAATTACATAAAATAATAAAATTCTTTTTATCAATCAAAGCTGTGAATTCAATTTTATTTCATTTATTCTCTCCATATAATGCAAAAATTTAATTTCTTATGTATATTAGAGCCATTGTAAAATACTCTATTTTATTAAAAAATAGTGGCCGTTGAAGTTCTTGTATGTTCTTCTCACGAGTTCAACTTTTTCCGAACATATGGTTAATTTAAAAGAAATATTAATAGTCACGATGTACAGACCAGAGATGGACTGCGAGAGTAACATCTTGGAGCGGCCCAGCGGGCAAGAGAAGCCGAGGGAGACCAGATGGAAAGACGACCTCAGACGGACAGCTGGCCCTAACTGGATAGATGTAGCACAGGATAGAGACGCGTGGACATCTTTGGAGGAGGCCTTTACCCAATCCGGGGTTGTTGCTAACAAATTTACTTATAATTATTAATTTACTTACAATATTTAAAAAAACTTTGTAAAAGCAAGAAATAAATGGCTTAGTTATTTTATTAAGAGTGACCTTTTATAAGTAAGCGTAAGCGTACTTTAAGTCTAATTGAATTAAATTTATTTGACTTTGAATACTATTGGTAATAGATGCAGATTGAAATCGTTTTAACTTTTGCTGTTAAGTTTCATGAAGATTTTGAATTACAAGTTGAATCTTCCCCACACTAAAAATAATATCAGACTTAACATCTGAAAAACTTGTTATTTTATGTGATTTCCCTCACTACCAGGACTATATAAATACATTTTTTTTTGTCAATTCTGAACCAATAGAATCAACATTTAAAAGTCATACATAACCTTTGATAAGTAAGGCTAATTAACAATTCTGCGTAATGTAAGATCCATAAATTATAAATTCGCATTATACATTCAACAATTATACGCAAAACAAAACATATTTAATCAAATTGACGCATCGGATTCTTTCGTGGATTCATTACTTTTTGGTGCGAAACGTGAAATATTATCCCATTTCCATTTTATTCCATTCCATTGTCAAAGTTATAAGAATTAATTGCAGCAAGCTTTTGTTCACGCTTCGCTTAGAAAACACTGTGGAAATCTTTGTTTGTGCGAAATATATTGTCTTTTGTGTTTATAATTTTGAGCGAAATTCATTGTGCGGTTTTACGTTTTGAATATTCAATTATATTTGACAAAGAAGCGTTACTGACATATTTAGCTTAAGCTTACCCCAATATATTTGTAAGACACCAGAAAGCTTTGTTGTGTGAATTAAAAAAAAATCTTGTGGAGCGAATGCTTAGCAAACTTTCTTCAGAGGCGTTCATAATATAATATAGTCCGATTATCGATAAAACGCGTTCCTACTAGAAATTAAAGAGATAAGCGCATTTACACTAACAAAGGTTTTCTGTTCTAGTAAAAACAGACTTTCAATTAAATCATACTCAAGAAATTTATATTTTTCAGGTTAATTTAACCAACAACAAAATTTCACCACCGGACATTACGTCAAAATGCGAAATCCTCCTACATCATATCGTTGTCTGGCATTCCACAAACACGCGTTTCACTAAAAACCGATACAGACTTCCAGCAAAAAACAATTGCATTGCAAAAAAAATGGTATGATTATTGTTTAAGGCCGGAACGCCGCGGCGCGTCGCAGCGCTGCACTGCGCGGCACTTAACGTCAAAGTATTATTTTTTTGAATCATTTTGTATGGGGCATGTCGCACTAGAGCTGTGCTGCACTCCGCGTCGCTGCACGTCGCGACTTAGTTGTCTCAGAGAGAATATTTTGACGCGTAGCGTTGCGACGCGCACTGCAGCGACGCTCAGAGCGACACAGCGGTGCGTCGCATCAGTATGCACACTGTTAATTGTTAAGTTTATAGAATTTTGTATTCGACATTCAAAACTAAATGTGAAATCGTGCAGACTCATTCAGAAGGCGAGGAAATAAATAGTGGAATTCGCCTTTTTCCATAACTCATTTTTCTTCTATACACAATAAAGAAATAATAACCAAATCCTCGTCACTGAAACTGGTATAAAAATGACGCGAGCTGCCGCTTGCTGCAGTAATGCGATAGGTACATACCGTCTAGAGACGTGAAGCGACGCGCGTCGCTCTAATGCGGTCTGGCCTTTAGTTTTACTATTTCACCACGCAATATTTAAAGCCAAAATTTAATTTACATTGCTAATATGCATCAAACTTTATAAAATAAAATTATCACTCTGTTGATTATAATATCCCAAATTCACAATCAAAATCATCTGCGGCTGCAGCATTTCCAATCCGATACGACTTGCAGACACAGTTCCGTTTAACAGACGTATTCTCAATACGTTATCTGAGATCAAGTATATTTTATCGCTATCTTCTATCTTCTATCTATCTATGCATAAGAGAAACAAATTTCAGTTGATTGAAGACGGATTACGTATCGACAGCCATTCTGAAACAAGGACCTTAGAGAATACACCTACTTCAAAGCAATTATTCTTGGCGTTATGTCCTAGGGCGACTTTCCACTGGTGAGCCATTTCTCCGTTTAAACTTATGCGGCACTTGTATAGAAGAATTATTCTTCTTAACGTTTTTGGACTTATATATTACTAACTTACGTATTTAACAGCCGAAAGACGTCCAATGCTCGACAAAGGCCTCCCCCAAAGATCCTAATGACGATCGCTCCCGCGCTCCCATCATCCAGCCTACTCCGGCGATCTTGACCAGATCATCAGTCGGTGGGAAACCTACCAACACTGATTCTTCCAGTATGTGGTCGCCATTCGAGGTCTTTACTACCCCAACGGCTATCTGTGCTTCGAGCTATATGCCCTGCCCACTGCCACTTCAGTTTCGCAATCGTCTGGGCTATGATGGTGATTTTGGTTCTCCTGCGGATATGCTCATTTCTGATTTGATCTAGCAGGGAAACTACGAACACGTCTGAGTTCTATATGTCATTACTGGCAATAAAGACCTTCGTCTTGAGACACTGTGGTAGGTATTTTGGATTTCAGTCTATTTGGAATGAATTTCTCTAAACTATAGACACAATATACTAGCGTAGACACAATCAACAGATAGATCAATACAAGTAGAACTCAAACGGAGATACAACAAGTAAGATAAGCGAATCTATTCTAACTGTAACCGATTTTGATTGACAAGTCGTAAGGAGTAAGCCACGTTTGAATTAACTCCTTAAGATTGTGAATATCATTCAAGTAGCTAATCCCCTAAAATCCCTAAACAACACCAGTGCAACAATAAAATGATTACATTTCAATTTAAACAAATATTAAAAGTGATAGTCGTTACGTAAACACGGACGGTTTCATAAACCGTCTAATAAGCTCCCACACGTCAGTTACCGCGTCGTATCACTTTCATAGAGGCAGACGTAAATCACGTATCAGTATTAAGATAAGTGAAAGTCATCGTAATGATTGGAAGAACAGGGAGGCGATGACTTACTTGGGAACCCATTACACCGAATTGTAATGCCAAATAGAATTACTTATCTTATATTATATATAATGAAAATGGTCTTTGTTTGAGGCTCAATCACGCCTAAACCACTGATTGCACCGACATGAAACTACCACCATTCGATGCGAAATTTATCCTTGATGGTTTACGGCTTATTTTTCGAATTCCAACGTTCCTTCATTATTTATTTCCTTTTAAAAATCACCCAACAAAGCGGATAAGCGGAAAGCGGAGCATAAGTGGAATAGAAGGACAAGAAGAGTATGCGGTACTGATGGTAGTTATTGCCAGCTTTCAAAATGGGTGTAAGTTCACTTTTATTTAACCCAACCACCACAAATGTTAAAAAAATCATTTATGCATACAGTTTTTGGCCAGTAACCGTCGTGGGCGCCTCAGAGCACTGTATCAAATTTCATCACAATCTGGCGGTTTGGGGAAGCATGGGGAACAAACATAAAAACAATGATTTTATTTTAATAGATAGTTTTATTTTCCAGAAACATACACGCATAATCATAGAAAGCAAAACCATACCCTTAAAGTTGAATCCGAATTATTAAAGCTACACAATAGTACACTTACATTTTTTTCAAAAACGTTCTATCATTCGAAAAAAACAAATCTTATAACTATATTTACAATACTAAAATTATATTAAATTAAAACTATCATTACGGGGAAGTGTACCAAGAATACTGGCAGCATTTTCGCGTTGGATAGATACGCTGATCCGATGACCAAAATAGCTACCAGCGCTTGGGCTTCCAGTAGCCCCATTGAAGCGTAGATAGTACTTTGTACATTCTCCGCGCTTCTGAGCCCCACGGGCCAAGTGTCTCGACACCAAACGGCACAAAGATGTAAGATACTGATCACTGAGACCAATATAGCGTCGACGAGAACCGGATCAAACTTGTGTCTGAAATCGAGACTATGCTTTGCAAAGTCTCGGAATGGGGCCGACAAAATTTAGTCCAATTCAACCCCAAGAAGACACAAGTTTGTGCGTTCACCACTAAAAAGTCTCCCTTTGTCGTATCCCCTCGATTCGAGATCACTCCTCTAACTGCCACAGCCTGTATTGGCATACTTGGCGTCGATATATCGAGCGACGTTCAGTTCCGTGGTCACTTGGAAGAGAAGGCCAAACTGGCCTCTAAAAAGCTTGGTGTACTCAGTAAGGCGAGACAGTACTTCA